>JAXCGZ010009994.1:7500-56493 GCA_037179515.1 Halocaridina rubra
ATATTACAGATATGCGTAATAAAAGAGTATTCTGAAAGGGAACTACAAACCTTGGACGAAAATGAGAGAATTGTTCATTTTTTTAGGGAAATCAACATCCACTCTGCCCTTTCTCGAGGCTGAGGCAGACGAATGTACAATTGTAAAGGGGGGTTTACACGGTCAAACGGTTCGTCGAACGCGGTTCGACAGACAAGTGTTTGAGAAGTGATGTTCAAACGTGTGAACGGGGTACTTGGTTGTCGAACACGTTCCGTTGGTTGTTGAACACGTTCCGTGTTCGACAACCAAATACCCCGTTCACATGTTCGAACATCACTTCAAACACTTGTCTGTCGAACCGCGTTCGACGAACCGTTTGACCGTGTAAACCCCCCTTAACAATCTTTGGAAAAGGGAACAAGGAGTTTCGAATGTACGTAAATTCTTCAACAAATGTTGAGGTTTTAAGTTTTCTTCACTTCGAGTGGGAAGAACACGTTTATCGATGCAAATATCGACAATGGATCTGACGCTTCATAAACCATTTGGTATTGTAAATAGGTTAACTTCAAAATATTTCTGTTTTTAACTCATTTAGTAATGAGAGAATATTGTAGGCTAAGGCAGTAAGATCGGTGATTCTCATGTAGTAGTAGTAGTAGTAGTAGTAGTAGTAGTAGTAGTAGTAGTAGTAGTAGTAGTAGTAGTAGTAGTAGTAGTAGTAGTAGTAGTAGTAGTAGTGAGCCAACTTATTCGAGCGAAGATGATGAGGTAGTTCCTACATTTTTCAAAATAGTAGTAGTAGTAGTAGTAGTAGTAGTAGTAGTAGTAGTAGTAGTAGTAGTAGTAGTAGTAGTAGTAGTAGTAGTAGTAGTAGTAGTAGTAGTAGTCATTAATGTTAAATTCAAAAATATAAACATTGAGATGATGACAGAGAGCAATACATAAAACAAAACAAAAACAAAAAAGGCCAACTTAAAATAAATGTTTTTAGTAGTAGTAGAAGTAGTAGAAGAAGCAGTAGTAGTAGTATTAATGGCGATTATTAACCATTAAACTCAACAATGAAGACGGACACCTAGTGGCGAGGACAGAAAACAATATATAAAACAAAAGAATAAAAAAAGAAAGAAGAAGCAAAATGAAGAGTAAATGCCTTTGGCTTTGGTCTTCTTCCCCGAGCGCCCATACGTCACACCTAGTCGTCAACAGTTTTAATTAAGGACAAATCGCCTAATTGTCCCCTTGACAGGGCCCTAATCTCGACCTAATTAGCAGAACACTCTTCTCGGTCCGCCCCCTCCCCGGACGTCTATGAGAAGACACCCACGACCCCTAATTTCATGCCACATTGACCCTAAGGGTAAGGTTTAATAGCGTTGATAGTGAGATTGTAAAATGACGTGGAGGTTAGGGCGGAAATAGCGAAGCGGTATTGCCATCACAGCCAATTTTGGCGGGAAGGGGCTCGTAATGGCAGCCATTTTGGCGGGAGTCCCTCTGGGTGAGGGACAAGGTGAGGTCAAAATGGTGCAAGCCCGGGTCAAGTGAAGTCAAACGATATGATGGAGGGACGGATTAGTTAATGACCATTTGCTCATACAGAACGACCTCGTAAAAGCACGTACATATACCATAACAATTAACACAATTACAGACTCACGTATGTGTGGAAACATAGAGAATGCGATAACTCACAAAGTGAGGTCAAAATGGTGCAAGCATGGGTTAAGTCTAATCAAAGGACACGATAGAGGGAAGGCTTAGTTAATGACCATTTCCTCATACATAACAAACTCGCAAAAACATAGAAATACACCATAACAATTAACACAATTACAAACATAACTATATTCAAAGACGTGGAGAATAGAGTAGATACACATTAAGCTTCTCCGTATATACTTACCATACAAATCGGGGAACTATTTCAGCGTGCGGTCTACCGCAGTATCCACTGTCTACGTCGCGAACTGACCTTTAAGCGTTCGGTCTATCTCTCATGATAAGAATAGATTACCTGTGTTTACCTTTATTTTACCCTTTTTACCTGAGTACTCATGACCCGTGTACAAATATGAATTTATCCGTGCCTTACCCTTTTTTCTTCTTCTTCTTTTATCCTTTTAACCTGAGTGCTCCCGATCGGCCGATACAAAAGGGCATTCCCCAAACACGCGTCAGTATCCTCCTCGAGTTGAAGGTGATAACAGTTACCCCCTACAAAGCTGTTAAAAGATGTCTATAGACTTGTCATTTTAACAGAGGAAACAGTTGTTTCATTTTGACGGGAAAACAATCACCTGGATACACCACAAGAAGGAAATTCGTTGTCATTGGTGAGAGATGTCAGTAGCGAACTTGTCTATTCATACCCTGATCACATTTGCCGGAGAGTCCTTGTTTGTTGGATGTTCACCCTTGAGGGTGAGCGGACCTTCCACTTGTGGCCCACAGGTGGGGTGAGATTTTCTTCGGAGTGTTCGTGGTATTCGCTCTTGCTGGCGAATGGGTTTTCCTGTTGGTGAGGAGGTGGGGTGAATTCTTGTTATTGGTGGTGATCGGACTTTCCTAATTGGCCCGCAGGTGAGATTGTGCCAAACTGTAAAGATAACGGAGAGCATAAGTATTCAGTTGTGAATTATTAGTTTACATCAAACAACTTAAATGAATTCCTGTTTTGGGGGAGAGAGAGAGAGTTATTGCATGGCTATCTTGGTGGAGGGTATTGTCTGATAATATTTGATAGACTGTTCATGTGGTTATTTGTTGCTAGTCTGATGATGGAGCTAGCAACCTGAAGGGCATTTGGGTCTTCGCTAGATGTTGCGGGGGCACCAGTTTTCCGTCGAATCTCTGAAAAAGAATCACATTCCAGGATGTAGTGTAGCAGTGGATGTGGTGAGGCTACCTGGCAAAAGGTGCATTCCTTGATGATATTCTCTACTATTTGCCAGGTGCACTTGTACCCGAGTCTCAGACGGTACACATTGACCTCAGTGCTTCGTCGAAGGCTCTTCGGCAGGGTGATACGCCGAAGATCAGTGGTGGTTTTGTACCACCAGGTGGAGGGGGAGCCAATGTCTGTGCACAGGGCCGGAGAGTCCTGAGACAAGGTGCAGCAGCTTTCTTGGTGGCATTCCTAAATGATATACGAAGTGTGCTTCATTAATTAAAAGGATTGAAGATTAAATTGTTTGCATCATTATGTAGCATCCATGAATTCCTTCATAATGATGGCCGCTAATGTACCAAGTAGCCTTTTTTTGGGTTAGAGTGATTTGTATGAGTAAGTGTATGGCACTAATAATCAATCACTATTCAACTTTTTAGTTTTTGCTGCAGTACAAAAATCTTGCAGTGGAGGTAGACTGAACACTGAAGTGTAAAAGTGCAGGTAGACTGGTTGCACGATGCATTGTAAAAGTGCAGATAGACCGCACGCTAACGTGTAGATGGCCAGGTACACCGCACGCAAGAGTAGCACCCAAATAAGTGTTTGTACCGCGTTGGCACGAAGAGGTTTTAATTTTAATATATATATATATATATATATATATATATATATATATATATATATATATATATATATATATATATATATATATATATATATATATATATATCCTAGTTCCATTCCATGTGTCACTATTAGTCCCCATTACAGGAGCATGCAGAGACAGACGGACAGACCATCCTGACACCATAGGATTGGCTCGATAGCGGGTCTGTCACTTCCGGAGTAGAACCTTCTACCAGTGCGCTACCGTAGTCCCTTATATATATATATATATATATATATATATATATATATATATATATATATATATATATATATATATATATATATATATATATATATATATATATATATATATATATATATATATATATATATATATATATATATATATATATATATATATATATATATATATATATATATATATATATATATATATATAGATAGATAGATAGATAGATATATATATATATATATATATATATATATATATATATATATATATATATATATATATATATATATATATATATATATAATTCCCTTTGTAGTCGCCGTGGCTCAGTCGATAGCGTCTCCGACTCTGAGGCGTCAGGTCGAGGGTTCGCGCCCCGTCACGGTCTGAGGTTAGCAAAGGCATGCACTCAGCGTAAGGATTACATCTGCCAAAACAAGTCCTTCGCAAGAAGGCACCCGTCCTAGCCCTTGGTTGATAAGGGAGTCCGTGACGTAAAACCGGAACGGATATATAATTCCCTTTCACGAGAAACACGTGAATTTTATAAATGTGAATGGTCATGGCTACGTAAGGAAACTGGAAGAAATTTTGAGATCCTTAGTACTTTCGAGTGTATTTATCTACCTCTGAAGATGAATATTAGATAAACAGATTCGAAAGTACTAAGAATCTCGAAGAATCTTTAAATTTAGTTACGTAGCCATAACAATTTCATATATATATATATATATATATATATATATATATATATATATATATATATATATATATATATATATATATATATACACACACACACACACACGCAGAGGGACACGGAAGGGATAACATCTGGTTTTTATCGGCTTGGAAAAAGCTTACGATCGAGTCTATTTACTCTATGTATTCTTCGTGCCCAGGCCTGATGAGGGCTGTTTTATTTTATGACTTTTTGGGGCTCATCCTAGTGTCACAAAAAAAAAAAAACATACAAGTGAGAACAGAGGTCGGGGTGACAGACACGTTTCCAGTGACAGTTGGACTACATCAGGGGTCGGCATTGAGTCCTATACCTTTTCAACCTGGTCATGGATGTGATAGTGAAGGACATACTGGAGGAGGCCCCATGGACTATGTTATTTGCCAACGACATAGTCTTGGTGTCGGAGACCAAGAGGAAGTGCAGGAGAAGTTGAACAGGTGGAGGGACGAGTTGGAAAGAAGAGGGCTAAAGATAAGTCGGGACAAAACAGAATACATGCAGATGGGAGAACAAGATGATGACAGCCAATTGCACTTGGCACAGGAGAGGTTAAAAAAGGTGGAGGCTTTCAGGTACTTAAGCTCAAATCTGTAGCAAGATGGTGAACTGGATAGAGAAATAAATGGGTGGATACAAGAAGGACGGAAAAACTGGAGGAAATGCTCTGGACTGATATGTGATAGAAAGGTTAGTGCAAGAGTAAAAGGCATGATATATCGTGCAGTGGTAAGGCCAGCGATGATATATGGCTCGGAGACGTGGTCTGTTAAGAAAACACAAGAGAAAAAAGTGGCAGAGATGAGAATGATGAGATAGACATTGGGCGTGACGAGGAGGGATAAGATCAGGAACGAGAGAATTAGAGGGACAGCCAAGGTGACACAAGTGGGAAAGAAGATGCACGACAGAAGGCTTCAGTGGTATGGACATTGTATGAGGAGGCATGAGGAATAGATTGGTAGAAGGATGATGAAGCTACAGGTGGAAGGAGTGAGAGGAAGAGGGAGACCATGAATATGGGATGAATGTATACGAGACGACTTGAGAGAGAAGGACCTCAGTGGAGAGGAAGCATTGGACAAGAGAGAGTGGAAAAGGTTGCAAAGAAACCGCGACCCCATACAGATATGGGAAAAGCAAGAGAAGATGAAGAAGAAGAAGAAGAAATATACATCTCTCTCTCTCTCTCTCTCTCTCTCTATATATATATATATATATATATATATATATATATATATATATATATATATATATATATAATGCCCTCAATTCTCTTTGTTGGAGGGGTGGCTGAGTCAAAGAAAACAAATTCACCGCAAGCCAAAACACAGCTCTATAACTCCTCTCAGCTCCTTGGGGATATAGGGTTTCCACAATTTCCCCAGTCATCCAGCTAGGGTCCTCCACAGGGTAGGTGGGCAAGTATCTTACCATGAGACCTAACAGCCGCAGTTGATTTACTCCCAACGCTCCATCGCAAGGCATCCCTCCACACCTGCCTTTCACATGTGACTTTGCTAACAGGTGCGAGAAATCCCTTTAGCCTGCATCACTTATACACAATTTTCCTCCACATATTCCTTTCTACTGCACTCTCTCTTCGCTGCTCCTCTGGCATACCACGTGCATCCAAAACTCTTTTCACCTCATCCATCTATCTCATTCCAGGTCTTTCTTTTGGCCTTACTCCAATAACTTATGCATTCCACACTCTCTTTGCTTGTAGCCCAAAACTGTTCTTTCCAAGTGTCCAACCCATTATACTGCTCTCGGCTCAAACTTATCCAACAGTTTTCTTTCAACACAGGTTTTCTGCCTCACCTCTTCCTTGCTCACTCTATCTACTCTAGATACACAAATCATGCTTTGCGAACCTCAGCCTCATTACATTCAATTTGTTCTCTTCACCCTTTCTCGCTTTTCAAGTCCTTGATCCATACAATGCTATTATGGCACAACCACACCTTCATATATTCTTCTTGCATTCATTCCTAAATACCTATTTCTTATCATGCTTTTCATCACACCTAGATATATATATTTGCTTCCTTCATTCTATAACTTACCTCTGCATCCACTCATCCATTCCCTTGCCACATGTAACCCTAGATACTTAAGACCTTCAACTTCCGCAAGCATCTCCCCATTTACTCCCATTTAATCTGGTAACATTAACACTCCACATGCATCTCATAACTAGTTTTATCAACATTCACCTGCAGCTTTCTACTTTCACACATCCTAACAAACTTACTCACCAAATGATTCATTTCATCCTCAGAAACATCCACCAGTGCCATGTAATATGCACATACCAACTGATTCACTTTCCACAACCTACCATTCTCACCAACTAGTTTCAACCCTTTGCCTAGCACTCTTTCAATTGCTTCCCTTACCAAGCCATCCAAATACATATCAAACAACCAAGGTGACATTACACAACATTGATATAACCCCATATTCACTTCAAACCAACCACTATTACCATTACCAACTCAAACATATGCTCTACTATTCATGTAAAAACTCTTCCTACATTTAAAAAGCGTCTACGTATTCCATATGATCGCAACAGCTCAATGCATCTTTGTCAACCCAGCCATACGCGCTCTCAAACTTCATAGCTAAAAAAAAGTGTCTTTATCTTTCTCTAAGTACTTTCCACAGAGGGAGAGGATCTCTGGGGGTGACGGGAGCGGATGTAACCCAGAGGAAACTGAAAAACGATGTCTGAAACTCTCAGCTCTTTTGATAGATATGATAAAGAATTTGGATGACAAAATTCAAATTTTTTAAAGAGCAATGAAAGAAAAATTTGAGTGAATTAAAAGAGAGTGAAATGCTAAGAAAGAATGTAAAAAAAAATGGAAGATAGAATTTCTAAGTAAGAGGATAACAACAAAAAAAAGGGTAATAGCTTCTATGAATTAAATGCTAGTGCACTGCTATTTTCTAAGATAGATGAAATTGAAGCTTGGAATATTAAAATAAAGTTAAATTTTAAATTTAGAGGAGATTTTCAGGAGCTAAATAAGGAGCATGAGAACATTACAAGATCTTTTGCAAATGCAGTGAAAAGAAATGTGGTAGTTAATGAGAAGAGGCAGTGAGAGTGAAAGTACTGGAAAATGTACATACAGTTGATTACAGAAAAACAGCAATAGAAAAAATGGAAAATGTTGTGATTGAGAGAGTGAACCCGCTGATCAAACAGGTACTTGATAAAGAGAAGGCAGTGATTATCTTTGAAATAAGTAAATCCCAGAAGTCAACATAACAGGGGAGATATGAACATAATAAAGCTAGCATTTTAGACCCGATAAGGAAACTGGAGTAGTATGTGGTTCAGAATATATTGTAAATATTCATCGAATTGGAAAATACGCTAGGAAAGAAAGGCAAGAACAATGAAAGTAACCTTTGAAAGAGGGAACACATCTCAAACTTTACTGATGAGGGCAAAAAACCTAAAAGACTGTTTAAGAATTCAGACCAGTGCTCATTGGACCATAGAGAACACAGGAAGAGATGGAAAGGCTTAAAAACTGGTTACAAGACACTGAAAGCTTAAATGAGGTGAGAAATGAAGAAGGGAAGACAAATTTTTGCTTCAGGGTTCATCCGGCCAAAGGGGTGATAAGGAAATAGCTAGGGAACCAAGGGATGTAGCCTAATTAAGATTGCTGTCCACAAATGCTGACGAGGTTGCTAGTAAGGCAGTGGAATTAAAGGATTGGACACACGATAGTAAGGCAGATATGCTGGCAGCTATAAAAACTATGTAATGTAGGAATATAAACAGTGTCACAGTTGTAAATAAGGCTTTCAAAATAATGACAGGACTAGTGGAGGGATAGCATTGCTTATAAGTAAAAGGCTTTAAGTTGAAGAGTAAACTTTGCTACAGAAAGTGAACTCAAGAAATTTCTTGTTGCTCGTATAAATACAGGTTCATTAAGCTGTATATAACCCACCAAGATATCAATAAAGGCTAGAGGCTTATGAAGAAAGTCATATGGTATTCTTGAACCTATAAACTCTGTTGTAAATATATACACGAGAGAAAGTGTAGGATACAGATTATACGTTGCTTCAATCACAAAAAAATAGACTGGACTAGTCTTGACCCACACAACAAGGAGGACTTGTTGTGTGGCAAGATTCACAGACTGTGTACAAGATAACTTCCTGCACCAATATGTACTAGAACCAACGAGGGCCAGGGGTGGAGATGAGCCATCACTACTCGATCTAGTATTCACAGATAATTGTTGGATATTGGCAAACTTGAGTATAAGACACCATTTGGAAAAAGTGATCACTGTGTGTTGTTGATGGCATATATCATCGAAGATGTTCTTCCTGAGAGTAGGGAACATGGGAAGGAAATGAGAAAAATAAACCGAAAGGAGATTACAAAAAATTTAATTACCACTGACTGGAAGACCTTATATATTAACATATCTGTACAAGGGATGTACGAAATCATATCTGAGGAATAGTTAACTGTTGCCATCATCCACCAAACTAGGAATTATTAAAGCCAAAGATAAATGGTTCAGTAATTAGTGTAAGAGAGTTTATGAGTTGAAAGCCATATGCTGGAATAGGCATAGGAGGAGGAAAAGCATAAATGCATGGCAACATACAAACGAGCAAGAAATTATTACCTAAGTAATAGACGAGAGACAGAGAGGGATTATGAGAGGGATATTACCAGGAATGCTAATGAAAATCTCAAACTTTTCCACAGCTTTGTTAGAGGAAAATCAAAGGTCAAGGAATAAGTTCTAAAGTTAAAGATGGCAAATGGAAGCATTATTGAGGCTGATGAAAAGATCTGTGATGAATTCAACATGGAATATCAGTCAGTATATACAGTAAGAAATAGCTCCATCCTCACAGATTTCAGAGATATGAAATCATGGGCATATATTCAGCTAAAGGGGTATGCAAAGCCTTGATAGAGTAGACACAAATAAAGTTATGAGGCCTGATGATATATCTCCTTACGTATTTAAAAAGTGTGTTAAACCATTACTGGTGGTGCTATGCATCATATTTGATAAGTAACTGGAATCTGGAAAGATACCAAGATACTGATAACAAGAGAACGTGGTATCCATTTACCAAAGGGGAAGGAGAGACCAGCTCTAAAGTAGAGGCCTGTTTCCTTGACCAGCATAATTTGCAATGTTATGGAAATAATACTAAGAAAATGCATCTCTTTTTGCTTGGAAGCCTTCAACTTTTTGCTAGTGAGACAACATGGCTACGGAGAATGCAGGTCTACAGAAACAATCTAGAATTTTAAGTTGAAGTAAACCAGATCTTACAAGAAAGATATGGCTGGGCAGATTACACATAATAGATTTTCAGAAGGCACTTAATACACTCCCACAGGGTAGACTACTTAAGATGCTGCAATTAATGACAAGAGTAAGTGGAAATGTCTAAGAATGGATAAAAACTTACTTAGAAGGAACTGTGCAGAGGGTTATATGAAGATACTCAGTATCTGACTGGAGAAAGGTTAGTAATGGGGCTCCACAGAGATCATCTTGGAGACCATTTTTCTTCCATGTATATGTAATTGGCCTACCATAGTCTATTAATACTTATTAAAATATGTTTGAAGACGATGCAAAAATTGTCAAGAAAGTAAAATACGAGAATAATATTAGAGAAATTCTGGAAGGCCTATATAGTATGCATGATAGTCAGAAAAGTGTCTAAAGACATTAAATTCTTAAAAATGTATGACAATAAGAATAGGCAAGAGTGCAAGACAGTCAAAGTTTGAGTATTTAATAGCAGGCACAGAACTTCAAGGGACAGAACACAAGATAGATCTAGGGGTAAGCATATTGGCAGATTTGTCTCTGGAAATACATATAAATGGTAAAGTAAAGGCAGCATATGCTTTCTTAGCAAACGTAAGGGTGGCCTTCAGACACGTGGAAAAGGAAATTTTTATCTATATTTATGGAACCTATGTGAGGCCAAAGCTTGAATAAGCAGCACCCCTTTGGAAATCGCACTTGAAAAAGCATATAGCCCCTACGTATTCCCTGCGTGTCGTAAGAGGCAACTAAAAGTGGACGGGGCGAGGGGACTGGAAATCCCACCCCCCCCCTTGTATTAACATCCCGTGAGACGTCAAAGCAGAAGGGGAGTAGAGGGGAGAGTAACTTCTCCACAAACTCTAGTTTTGGGGTGTCTAAATGTGCGATTGGATATATGTTTTGTAGGAGGAGGATGGATGTATTGGCATTGTGTGAGATGAAGATGAATGGAAAAGGAGAAGTGGCATTTGGTGAGGTTAACAGGTAGGGTGTCTGGTGTTGAAAGGGGAAGAGCAGGAGACGGTGTAGCATTATTGCTGAGTGAATGGATGGTAAATAAGGTAGTGGAATGGAAAAAAGTGTCATCTAGTCTGATGTGGGCGAGGGTTAGGATGGGTAGGGAATGTTGGGCTTTTGTTAGTGCGTATGGGCCAGGAAGTGAGAGAAGTGAGGAAGAGCGGGATGAATTCTGGAATGAGTTAACTAGGTGTGTGGATGGTCTGCATAAAAGGAACTATGTAGTTGTGTTGTGTGACTTGAATGCCAGAGCAGGTGATGGAGAGGTAGAAGGTGTTGTAAGAAAGTATGGGGTACCAGGTGGGCATGAGAGTGGCAAGAGACTGTTAGATATGTGTGTGGAGCAAGAGTTGGTGATAGGTAATAGTTTTTTCAAGAAGAAGTTAATAAATAAGTATACATGGATGAGAGTGGCATATGGAAGAGTAAAAGAAAGAGCATTGATGGATTATGTGTTGGTAGCAAAGAGAATGATTGGTAGAATGAAAGATGTGCATGCATTTAGAGGTGTGACTGCTAGGATGTCTGATCATTTTTTGGTTGAAGCAAAATTGGTAGTAGCAAAAGAGTTGGGAAATAGAATGGGGGATTCAGAAGGGAAGTGTTGAAGGTGGATGAGTTGAAAAAGCCAGAGAAGAGACAGGAATATCAGGACAGGTTGAAAGTGGTATATGACAGGGTGAAAGAAAGAAAAGTTGGGGAGTTAGAGAAGGAATGGGGGTTGATGAAAGAAGGTTTTGTAGGACATGCAAGTGATGAGTGTGGAAAGAGGTTTGTTGGAGGTAGCATGAGGAGGGGCAGTGAGTGGTGAAATGAAGGGGTGAAAGTGAAGGTGGAAGAGGAAAAAGAGGGCTTTTGAGGAATGGCTGCAGTGTAACAGTAGGGAGAATTATGAACAGATATAGAGGAAAATGTGGAAACCAAGTGGATGGTAGAGGAAGAGAAGAGGTCGGCAAATGTTAGGTGGGGACAGGATTTTAGTAGGTCATATGAGGAGAGTAAATATAAGTTTTGGAAAGAAGTAAAGAGAGTAAGGAAGGGTGGATTGAGGATGGAAGAGACAGTGAAAGATATGAATGGACATATGTTAAGAAGGAACGATGCAAGGAAAAGATGGGCAGAATATTTTGAGTGACTGCTGAATATTGTGGAAGATAGAGAGGCAGCTATAGTGCAGTGGGGGGTGTTCAAGTGCCAGTAATGGGAGATGAAAATGAGAGAGAGATTACAAGAGAGGAGATGAAAAGGGCATTGGATAAAACGAAAGAAGGTAAAGCACTGGAACGGATGGTGCGAGAGCGGAGATGTTGAAAGAAGGGGGTGTGACTGCATTGGAATACTTAGTGAGAGTGTTTAATATATGCTTTATATTGTCAGTGGTGCCAGTGGAATGGGTGATAGCTTGTATAGTGCCCCTATACAAAGGTAAGGGAGATGTGTATGAATGCAGTAATTTTAGGGGTATAAGTTTGTTGAGTGTGGTATATAAAGTGTATGGTAGGATACTGATTAATAGGATTAGGGATAAGACAGAAAATGTGATCGTGGAAGTTCAGAGTGGTTTTATGAGAGGTAGAGATTGTATAGATATGATTTTTATAGTTAGGCAGTTATGTGAGAAATATGTAGCAATAGCAAAGGGTAAGGATGTGTATTTTGCATTTTTGGATCTGGAGAAAGCGTATGATAAAGTTGATAGAGAGGCAATGTGGAATGTTTTGAGGTTACATGGAATTGATGGTAGACTGTTGAAAGCAGTGAAGAGTTTGCATGAGGGCAGTAGAGCTTGTGTTAGGGTAGGGAATGAAGTGAGTGAGTGGTTTCCAGTGAGTGTGGGACTGAGACAGGGATGCGTGATGTCATCATGGCTGTTCAATTTGTATATTGATGGAGTCGTAAGAGAGGTGAATGAATGAGTGCGTGGTCGAGGTTTGAGAATGGTAGATGGGGATGATAATGAGTGGGAGCTGAATCAGTTGCTGTTTGCAGATGATACTGTGGTGGTGGCAGATTCAGAGGAGAAGCTGTGTCAGTTAGTGTCAGGATTTGGAATGGTGTGTGAGAGAAGGAAGTTGCAAGTGAATGTGGGAAAGAGTAAGGTTATGAAGTGTACAAGAAATGAGGAGGGTGCTGGATTGAATGTTATGTTGAATGGAGAGACACTTGGGGAAGTTGATCAGTTTAAGTATTTTGGCTCAGTTGTAGCTGCAAATGGTGGAGTGGAAGCAGATGTGTGTCACAGAGTGAATAAAGGATGTAAAGTGTTGGGTGCGTCGAAAGGAGTGATGAAGTATAGAGGGTTGGAAATGAATGTTAAGAAAGTTTTGTATGAGAAAGTGGTTGTGACAACCGAGATGTATGGATCGGAGTTATGGGGTATGCAAGTAAGTGAGAGACGGAAACTAAATGTGTTTGAGATGAAAGACCTGAGGAGTATGATTGGTGTATCTCGGTTGGATAGGGTTAGGAATGAAGTGGTGAGAGCAAGAACGGGTGTGAGGAGAGAATTGGTAGCCAGAGTAGATATGAATGTTCTGAGTCGGTTTGGCCAGGTGGAGAGGATGGATGATGAAAGGCTGCTGAAAAAGGTGATGAATGCGAGAGTTGATGGGAGCAATGCTAGAGGGAGGATTAGGTTTGGGTGGATGAACTAGCCTAACCTAACCAAATCTAATCTAGTACTGCATTATAGTGCATAATTCTCAGTCCTAATTCTTCGAAGAACTCTTGATTTTTGTATTTAACGATTGTTTTATAATTTAAGGATTGATATGTGATAACTGCAAAATTATTTATGGCTTCTAAGTTATTGTTATGTTTATGTTTTCTATGATTTCGTAAGCCCAGCTGATTCTTTTTTTCTTTTCCTTCTCTGTCATAATAAAAGACAGGATGTTGATAAGAAAAACTTCCGTAGAGAAGTCTATCACGTGGGGTCGATTTTTGAAACCTCCCTAGCATTAATTCGTCCATCATTATGTTCCCTATTTTAATAGATTATGGGCCCAGGAATGGCCTTGCATTCAGTTATGATGAGCGAAAACATGGGGAGATGTGGGGGTAACATTTCATACTCTTATAGACCAAAGTATGGCTTTGCATTCGATGGTTATGAGCGAAAACATAGGGAGAGGGAAGGTAAAGTTTTGAGACTGCTCAAGGCTACAGAAACCTTATAACGTTGCAAAGGTCACCACCGACGACAAATTGGATACCGTAAAATAATGCTGAACGTTTTGCAGATTTAGTTCAGTGTTTAGATGATGGAAGTATTTCATTACTTATTCTTGATCCTAAGATCTTAAGGAATTGGGAGAGCATTATTTAACCAAAGGGAAGCCTGGGATTACTTCTTTCTATCTGAATTAATTTTCTTAAAGAAGACTACACATGAGAGCGTTACTGATAATACGCTTAGGGCAGAAACGACAAGTTATGTCCCTGAAAACGTTAGAAGTGATTAGTAATAAGCCTATTAGTTGTTATGTTATAAAAGGGCTGCCAGCTGAATTTAACTCTTTTACAACAGCCATAAAACCACAATATAAACCATTGACATTCAGTGAATTTAAGGTTGCCATCAGAAGATTGAAGAAAACAGAAAAGGCATCTAGGCCTAGTGAAGAAAGTACGGATGATTCAGTGATGAAAAGTTATTCTAAATCGAAAGAGTTTAAGAATTACCAGCCACCAAAATTGTAATAAAATAAAAAAGTTTGACATGTTTTACCTATGGAAGGATAGGCCACAGAGCTGTAGAATGAACACTTTTACAGGTAATTTTAATAAAATAAACAAGCTAAAAAAAATACCATTTGATTGAGAAAATGTAAAGGAAAAAGCTGAACCGGTTGTTTAGCCAAAACCCATATTTTACGGTAGTGAAAATGCTGATGAAGGCATCAGATATAATTGCAATGAAAATATTAATTAGAATACTGAACCGAATTGTTTTGAAGTTACTACTCACAAAAAATATAAATTGTAAGTCTAGTAGATATCCAAGTGGAAATCGTAATATGCCTGAGAATCATAGTTCTTTTATGACTGGACATGACATCAATGATATTGTAGACTTCACCATGATTGATGTACCTATTACTTACCATGAAGTTATGACCTTTGAAAATTCAAGCCTTTGGGCAAAACAGATAATACCTTTGAACGAGTTCCCTTACCAGAAAGTAGGAAGCCAGTGGGGGAGGCTCGTTGGGTTTTATTGTAAAGTCTGAATCAAATGGCAATGGGTGGTGTAAAGCTCGCTTTGTTGCTAAAGGTTATTCTAAGAGACCTGTTACTAATTATCACAATGCATTCTCTCTTACAGTACGTATGACATCCGTCCGAACTTTAATTCTAAGTGCTACTCAACTTATTTGTTCATCAAATGGATATCAAAACTGTATTTTCAAATACCGTAATCCAACTGATTGTGAACAAAATGTAGAATAGCCAGATTATGTTGGTGCTGAAGGTAAAAATGGTGAAAAGCTAACAGGCTAGTTGGATTAGTCAATGTGTGGCTTAAGGAAAATTGGTCAAGCTGGTATAACTTTTTGCATTCTTACTTGACTGACCAAATGTTTTCTGGGTCATTTAGTGATCCATGTTTATATGCTACACATAATAAAGGTGAAACAACCGCTAGCTTTATTTGTATAGATTACAAATATTTCTTCAGATTCTAAGTCTCTGTTCGAAAATGTGAGGAAATGTTGGACTCAAAGGTTTCAAATGAAGAATCTAAGAAAATTTCATGTTTCTTGAGTACAAATTTTGTATACAATGGAAACCTAATCAAAATGAACCAATCAAATTATGTAGAAAATCTGCAATGGAAATTTAATATGCAAACTTTTTTTATGATTGTGACACCATGATGGGCCCAAATAAAAAAAATCTGCCCTCATTGGGCCTGGACATGAAGAAAACTCAAAGCAAAGATAAAAAGAGATGGAGAGCATTGTGATCTGTTAGATGCGATGGGACAACAAAGAAGTGTAATGTATATCCAAGAATATTGGGTGTTAATGTAGGCATAGGAAAAGAACTGTAACTGAAGGAAGACTTAACATCGGATAGTCCTATTCAAGTCCAAAAGACCCATCAGCTTTAGTTTGAACCCATATCTAAATCTTGTGATATGGGTGCAAGCAATATGGCTAAAAATAATTCTGAATAGCTGAAGTCATACTGTATTGAGATACTGTTTGCAGTTTTGATCTATGATAGCGACAAATCTTGACTTTTGTTATGTAAAAATTATCACAGCCCATGTAGAAGTCTACTATTACTCATATAACTATGGCAAAACATGTACTAAGATACTTGAAAGGTTCAGTTGACCAAAGTTAACTTTTATAAAGTCAGCTAAATTAAACTTAATTGGATTTTTGTGATGTTGACTGGGGTAGATCTGTTGATCGCCTTGAACGGCTTCCAACTGGTTCATAAATATCTTGGAAGAGTTATAAGCAGTAAACTATTGTTTTGTCTACTTGTGAAGCAGAGAATGAGACTTAGACAGCTACAGTGAAAGAGGTTAATTTTTTGTTGAATTTGTTAATAAGCATGATTGGATGTGATCTGCTATATGAAGCTACTATTTATTGTGATAACCAAGGTGCTTTCACTCTCACTGAAAATCCTCTATAACGCCAGATGCAAACAAATTGACACAAAGTCATTATGGTAGGTCAGAAATACAAAATAGGAGATACAGAACGTTCTAATATTTAATCTGAAGCAAAAAGTATCAAATGTATTCACTAAGCCTACGACTTGCATGAAGCTTAAAAGATTTGATAATATCCTAATGGCCTAATCTATATCATAAGTCTAGTTGGTAGTAAGTATTATAATTGTATTTAAAAGTTTTTATTTTTAAATAATGTGATATGTGAATGTGGCTAGGGCATGTGCTATGACATATCGCCTTGTTATTTGGTATTTTTGTTTGGTTATGATATATATATATATATATATATATATATATATATATATATATATATATATATATATATATATATATATATATATATATATATATATATATATATATATATATACATAGTAACCCCTTGCTATATCGCAGTTCACCTATCGGGAATTCTGTGCATCGAGATTTTTTTTGGGCCAGCTTTTTTTTTCTGGGTATATGCGAGAATATTAAAATATTAAAACATTAAAATTTGCAGTATTTTCATTATTTTATTGAAAAAAAATCGTTATTTTATTGATAAAAAAATGCATTTCCCAGCCTAAGAATAATAAAACAGTAAGAAATAGTAATATAACAAATTTAAACATGTAACTCTGCACCATAGAAAGTACAATACTGGTATCGGCATTTCGGTAAACGCAAAGGGTCGCACCTAAGTGAGCTAGAACATATTAAATTTTCCAGTATTTTCATTATTTTATTGATAGAAAAATGTATTTCTTAGCCTGAGAATAATAAAACAGTAATAAATAGTAAAAAACATAAATTTAAACATGTAACTCACGGTACTGCACTATGTACACTACGATACCGGTATCAGCGTTTAGGAAAATAAAAAGGGTCACACCTACGTGAGCTAGTACATATTAAAATTCCCAGTATTTTCATTATTTTATTGATAAAAAAAAGTATTTCCTAGCCTAAGAATAATAAAACAGTAATAAATAGTAAAAAACATAAATTTAAACATATAACTCACAGTATTGCACCATGTGAAATACTGTACGATAGCGTACACTGTATTGGCGTCTTGGAAAACGCAAAGGCTCGCACCTACGTGAGATAGTTCATGGGATGCTATTGGCTGAAAGGATGGGAGACGACAAATCACAAAATTGTTTTTCTGTATGTTCTGTATCATGGGGTCTGATTGGCTTTTTGATTGAAAGTTGGTTCTCCCACCATCTTCCATTGTCTCGCCTCACCCGTTCAGTCTAACTCACATGTGCGCCGTTCGCATTGTGCTTCTTAATATGATGTGCTTGTTAATTTTTTTACTCACGTATTTCAACTTTTGCAATGCCTCCCAAGCATCCTTCATCTTCTAAGGCTTCTGGTAGTGAGCCTAAGCGGCAAAGGAAGATGATAACCATTACAAATAAGGTAAAACTGTTAAATATATTGAAAGAAGGAAGAAAGTTTGAGGATGTCGGCCATCATATTGGCATCAACAAATCTACTGTTCGCTACATCAAAAAGGACGAGGCAAATATCAAGAAAACAGTGACTATTTTATTTAGTAAAACAGCAAAGAGGGTCGTAACACCCCACAATAAGATAATAGTGCAGATGGAATCTGCTTTGGCCCTGTGGATTGCTGATTGCAGAAAGAACATCTGCATAGACACCAATATCATACAAACAAAGGCGAAGAAGCTGTACGATACATTCGCTGCAAATGAAGCCGACGACGACAGTGGCGACCGTGGAGAGGAGGAGACAGAAGAAGATATCGACGACCCACAACCAGGACCCTCCAGCGATTCTCCACAGAGGAAACAATCGTTCGTGGCAAGCAAGGGATGGTTCGCCAAATTTCAAAAACTCTTTGGCCTAAAGAGCGTTTCGGTTTATGGCGAAGCTGCCTCTGCAGATACAGCTGGAGCTGAAGATTATGTGAACAACGATTTTAGGAAAATTATTGCTGAGGGGGAATATGCTCAAGAGCAAGTCTTTAACATGGATGAGACTGGGTTATTCTGGAAGAGAATGCCATCTCGCACTTTTCTCTTTAAGGAAGAAGCTAAAGCCCGGGGATATAGAGCGCACAAAGACTGCTTTACCCTCATCATGTGCGGGAATGCTGCGGGCTTCATGTTAAAGCCCGGGCTTATCAACAAGTCAAAGAACCCTAGGGCTTTGAAGAATAAGAATAAGAATCTGCTGCAAGTGTATTGGATACATAACCCTAAGGCCTGGATCATGAAAAGCCTCACATCGGACGGGTTTCACCAATGCTTTATCCCTCAGGTCAAAATTTATCTTGCAGATAAGGACCCTGAATTTAAAGTCCTTCTTTTGGTGGATAAAGCTGGTGGCCATGCAACTAATCTCGAATATGACGGTGTTCAAGTAGAGTTCCTGCCACCGAATACAACATCACTGATTCAGCCTATGGATCAAGGCGTTATTCGTGCATTCAAGGCCCTCTACACACGAAATGGCATGGCGAACCTGGTTGAATCCATGGATTCGGACAATAATAATAATAATAATAATAATAATAATAATAATAATAATAATAATAAACCTTTATATCCATCTCAATACAATGGGTATTCGTCAGCCAGGGCAAGCCCCAACCCCCAACTGTGGTGTCCAACCACAGCAGTTGCTGCCAGTAAACAGCTTAAACTCTCGGTCTTAGAATTCTCGATGAAGACTTACTGGTATAATTACACAATTGCTACATGCCTTCAAAATATTCAGAATGTAATCAATGAGATGAAGCCAGCCACAATCAAAGCCAGCTGGAAGAAATTGTGGCCTGAAGTCATCTACAACTACAAGGGATTTGCTCCTGACGAAGTCCATAACTCGGCAGTTGTGAAAGCTGTGAAGTTGGTTGCATTGCTAGAAGGAGAAGGTTTTAAAGATATGACTCATGAAAACATGAATGAACTGATCGACTGACACTCACAGCCTTTGACTGATGAAGACTTGGAAGAAATGACAAAATCAGCGAGCGAAGAAGAGGAAGAAGAACAACCAGAGGAAACGCACCAAGATACTGAAGAACCTGGCCTTACACTCGAATGTCTGGCAGCCATGTATGAATATGTGAAAGCAGTCCAACAAATCTCGCAAGAACATGACGATAATATCGTTCGTTCGGTGACCGACCTTCTGCAATGTTCTCGACGATGACATGATTCCTTACAAGACCATCTTCCAACAAAAGAAGAAACAGTGACAGCAACTACCCATTACCATGTTCTTCCCTCGCAAAAAGCAACCGTAAAGCTGTCATTGGCTACGGAATAATTTCCTCTGGAGTCTATACATGTCATCACTACCTCATTCAAGGTAAGTTTACCTATCACATTCATATAAATTTATGCTCGCATGCTGTTATTTATAAAGTAAAGGGTGTTTTTTCAACAGTGCAGGGAGGGCTTATACAGTAAAGGTAAAAATAAATGTGAAATAGCTATGTATATGAGTATGTCACGTCATCATCACCTCATTCACGGTAAGTTTACCTATCACTTTCATATAAATTTACCCTTGCACGCTGTTATTAATAAAGTAAAGGGTGATTTTTAAACAGTGCAGGGAGGGTTTATACAGTAAAGGTAAAAATAAATGTAAAATACCTATGTATATAGGGTGATTCTACTTCGCGGAAATTCACCTATCGCGGCCGGTCCCGGAACCGAACCCCTGCGATAAACGAGGTGTTACTGTATATATATATATATATATATATATATATATATATATATATATATATATATATATATATATATATATATGATTCTTTTTCACTAGAAACACGTGAATATTTTAAATGTGTGAACGGTTATGGCTAAGCAAGGAAACTGAAAGAAATTTTGAGATCCTTAGTACTTAGTACTTTCAAGTGTATTACTTGTACTCAGAGGAAGATAAATAATACATTTGAAAGTACTAAGTACTAAGGATCTTTTTTATCCACAACCACTCATATATATATATATATATATATATATATATATATATATATATATATATATATATATATATATATATATATATATATATATATATATATATATATATATATATATATATATATATATATATATATATATATATATATATATATATATATATATATATATATATATATATATATATATATATATATATATATATATATATATATATATATATATATATATATATATATATATATATATATATATATATATATATATATATATATATATATATATATATATATATATATATATATATATATATATATGTGTGTGTGTGTGTGTGTGTGTGTGTGTGTGTGTGTGTGAGTGTGTGTGTGTGTGTGTGTGTGTGTGTGTGTGTGTGTGTGTGTGTGTGTGTGTGTGTGTGTGTGTGTTGTTTTTTTTTTACCCGAGAGGTTTTATTTTTCTCATAATAACGACAGGTTGCAAAGAAGAAGAAGAGCGCCAAGAAGTCTATCACAAGTGATTATTTTATTCAAGCCTCCCAATCATTTTTCGTCCACCATTAAATCAGCTTGGACTAAATTGAACAAATAAATAGGAATAAGACTGCTTAAAATAGATTAAAAATGGTAAAGGGAGACATTCACACTCAAAACTTTGCATAAGAAATTAAACCTTTACCAAAAAAAAAAATAAATTCTTTAGTTTATATACAGTCAATATTCTACATACCTATAGTGTTAATTTAAATGTTTACTCTTAATCCATCAACAAGTGAAATGAAAATCTTCTACAATGATAAAGTATCAAAAACAATAAATTCTAATTATGAACTTATTTCCTAGCAGGTGGTGAACTCTAAATTAACGTTGCCAAACCTAACCTAACCTAACCTATCATTATAAATTTCTAAATAAAGTTTCCTAACTACGAGTATAAAATAACATTTTGAGGGACCGCTTGAAGAATTGGGACCCGAAATTCTTATAGGTACTAATTCTTCAGTTGGGATAAAGATGAGGTCCGTGATCTTCAGTTAGTCGCTTCTAATAATGGGCAAGCTCAAATTCTATCCTAACCTAAACTACAAAACTTAACCTAACCGCTAATAAAAGTGAGGATTCATTCATAATGAGGTCCCAATTGCGACTTTTTCAAATGATGAGTGGTGGGTGCTCAGTAGATATAATAAATATAATAAAGCTGCGAAACATGAATTATATAATAATCATAAAGTGCTGAATAGCATCCAATTTGTATACGTACGTGCGCGCGTCCGTAATGTTGTATGTCTTGTCGTTCAGCCTACTACGCAGTTGACAGCGGAAGAATATGTATATGAAGTCGAATGAAAGAAATAAAACAGAATCAAAACGCTGGATTTGAGCAGATCTACGCCATAACGTCTCCCTTTGAAGCGAAATTACTACTACGTGTCTGGCCTTCAATCAAACCATCAGTGGATTTAAATTTTGCTAATTCCTGAATTAAACATATATATTAGTCATAAATAATATTTTTTTTTTATATCTTTCAATACTATTCTAACATGCATATTGCTATTTTTAGATACATTTCATTTAATGACATTAGAAAGAACCATTCTTTTAAGGGGGAACAATCCGTACATATACGATAATTATTAAATGAAAGTTTATTTGTTTTTTCACTAAAACATCACCTCTCTCTCTCTCTCTCTCTCTCTCTCTCTCTCTCTCTCTGAACCAGGCCAAGTAGTGGATGAGAGATCCATCCATCTCTCTGATTACATATCCCGGGTCGGAAATTAACCATTAAATTCGAAGCATTATTCTTCCTTATTACCATATTGTATTAAGAGCACCATTTACTCAGTGTTAAAAGATTTTTATTCGAGATAAAGAATTACAAATATCACCTCCAATATATAAAAACGTCAACACTCATTTTTCTCTTCAAACTAGAAAAACTAGGCCATGGTTTCAGCATTCGATGCTCATCTCTTCTCCTAAAAGTTATTTTCTATAAAAAAAATATTTAAAAAAAAATGAATTGTTACAGTATTATAATAAAAAAAACGGATAGAACATACTCAAGTCACCTTGTAAACTGGTCCAGAAAAAAATTATATACGAAGGATTAAATAATGGAGTGCACTATGAACAAGAAAATCGAGTAAACCAAGAAAGAAACGGAAAAGAATTAACTTAATGCGATTTCCAACTATCTTCTCTTTCTCTGCCTGTCTTCCCGCCAACGCCTTGACGCACAATCCTCTCGACACAACTCCTCCTCATTCTCATTACCACGCCACCCCCACTCTATTCATTGTCACCACTGTAAACAAAACCACACAGATTATACTGCCCGAAACTCGATAATAATGAAAAAAAAAGCAAAACATTATATCTAATACTAATTAGGCAAATTTCCGCCTACCCCCCTTATCCGTAGATCAATCTAATATTCATCAGTAAAATCTCCCATGATACAATCTCATCCGCCCTGGTTCCAATCCCTCTCTCTGCGATCATTGGAGTGATACCTCACCATCTCCTACCTTTCTTAACTATCCAGCACCCGGCACAGATCCAAGATGTGTCTCGGCATTCCATTTCACACATCCAGACTCTGGAACGCTCATCCTTCTTCTGTCTTCCCTAATTCTTATAACCTATCTTCCTTCAAAACGCGGATCTGTAGAGGGGTCGATATTAATAGAGCTTGGTAGACATCATTATAACTCTGGAATTTTAATAAAATATGTTATTGCTTAGAAGTGTCCATCCAAATTCAAAATCAAAATTCTACTCCTCTACAACAAACCTTCTAATATATGGCTGTAATATTTACACACGTAATATTATATCTGCATTTCACATAACAATTGTTCGAGAAAAATATTAACATTACTATTTAGAAATTATAAATACATTTACCACATCTACAAAAGCATATTACACTGAAACACATAAAATAATAATGTCGGATTCTCTGGAATAATACTTGCAAAAAGTCTACAGTATACAATATGAAATAAAATAAAGGTTCACGGAACGTTTATGGATTCGGTTTTACGTCACGAATTCCCTTTTCTACTAAGGGCTAGGACGGTTGCCTTCTTACAAAGGACTTGTTTTGGCAGATGTAATTGTTACCCTAAGTGTATGCTCTTACTAACCTCAGTCCGTGACGGGGCGCGAACCCTCAACCTGCCGCCTCAGAGTCGCAGACGCTACCATTTTGCCACAGAGACTACACGTTCACGGAACGTTTATGCCCAATACTAAAGAGCCATTTAGGGAGCGTTCTTTGCCATAACACTATAGATCTATCGTCATATAGGGCCTAATCCTGCCATATCGCAATGTCCCCATTTCTTCGACTATTCTTTCAGCTTGTCCTTTTCCTATTGTGCATCGTTCCCTTATTTCTGCCTTGTCTTTAAACTTCTACTTTTTATTTTTTTTATTTTTTTTATTTTTGGTGCCCAGTCCTGATGAGAGCAGTTTTTTTTTTTGTCCCAGTGTCGAACTCATAAAAAAAAATTGGGAATGCATGTTTGTCACAATCCCACTTCACTGAGAAGTGCACTTCCCTTCACGAGGCTTTACCCAAACCCCATCTCCCATGTGTATAGATATAGCCTTACCCTCCCCCCTCTCAACAGCCATTAGTGCTACACTCGGATGTTGCTATTCATACTGAAATACTGCTCTCTGAGACACTGTTTTCTCATCTTGTCCTAACCTGAGCGACATATTATACCATCAAGGCCATATCTTTAATGGTCGATAGTGTTCCTCTACAATCCCATTTCCACATAGGTCCTTCACAACCTGTGACCGGAAAGAAGTGCTGTTATCCATTAATACCTCATCAACTGCCCTCCTCTCTGGAAAGACCTTATTCAACACCGTTGCAGTCTCCTCCACAGTCTCTGTCCTCAAGTCTCTCTAAAATGTGAATTTACAAGGACCACAATCTACCATGGATAAATACTTTCCTTGCTTATAATGAGTCACATCAATTGCCAATATTTTCCAATCACTCTCTGCTTATAATGAGTCACATCTATTGCCAATCTTTTCCAATCACTCTCTGCTTTAATTTCCCCAGTCATATGTGATCTTGGTGAAGGGTTTATTAATTGACACCAGATGAAACTCCTTGCCACTTGCTAAAGTTCATCCCTCGTCAGTTTAAGATCGATCTCTCTAGCCATAAACAGTGTCCTATCAACCCACATGTGGTGCATTTGATGTAGTACCCTCACACTTGGGGATCCCATACAGCATATTTCAGCCTTTTCTTTCTTTCTCTTCTTGAGTATCCTAAGGCAAATCTTCTTCGCTCTGGTTAAGACATCTTCTTTGTTCTGTCCTGATGGCACAAAGGCTAAACTCACCCACAACCAAACTCATCAATTAATTCCCTCAACATCACAAGGCAGCATTTTACAATGATCACCATAGTTCCTTTGTACAGACTCTGTTTTCAACAGTCAAAAAGGAGTTGACCTAGCCTAACACTGTAGCTGAATCAATTCTAACCTCAACTTGTCACAAGTCCCACATTAAAGCTAAATTAACTCTTTTCAATGCAGAATTCAGCTCTGACACGTAAATGCGATTGTAGTCATCTTTCTTTCTCAACCATGCTCAGTCCTAGAATACCTTACCACCCATTTCTAGCATCACGCCATAGCTATGTTATTTGCATCACACCATGCAACCCCCCTCTCCAATGTCAGCTCATACAACATCCCTCTTGCCTGATCTTCGCTTTTTACTCTTCCCACAACATTCTGGATCATCAACACTGTTTCCCCTCCGACTTCATCCTCCCATTTTATACATTCTGCTCATCTCTTTACGTAACTACAAACCACCTGACTCCATCCCACAATAAGATACATACATATACATGACCTCATTCCCCCTTGTAAGGGAGGTGGTAGAGTCAAGAAACACACATTCACCACGATCCACACATGTATCAACCACTCCTCTTAGCTCCTATCATGAGGGAGGGGGTTAGAATACTTCCTCTATGTTCCCCTGCATTTCATAAAAGTCGACTAAA
The DNA here is from genome assembly GCA_037179515.1 of Halocaridina rubra. NCBI lineage: Eukaryota > Metazoa > Arthropoda > Malacostraca > Decapoda > Atyidae > Halocaridina > Halocaridina rubra. The sequence goes on from JAXCGZ010009994.1 coordinate 33,063, forward strand.
TAGGGCAGAGCTGGAGGAATGGGAATCCTCTCCTCTATATTTTCCATCCTATGAGTGGCCATAATAAGATAGTAGCCAACTAACTTTTCACACACAGCAAAACTCTCTCTTATTCATTTTCTCCCTCACTTTTGGAATCTCGTTATCTCTTCTGAATATAAGCTCACCCTGTCCATCTTTCTCCAATATCAGGCCCAACACTGTTCCTCCATTCATTGGTTTTGGTTGCTTTTTAAGAAACCCAAACCTGGCCAATGCTCCACTACCTCAGACGATGATACCTCAGATTTAATCACCCTTAGCTTGTCAGTAGATGAATTCATGGCCTCCTCTATCACAGTTTCCTCAATACATACTTGATGACAATGATCTTGAGGATCATTGTCATCATTGGGGGGCCAGAATACAGCCCAAAACCCAACCTTGTTAAGCAATAGGTTCTCCCTCCATATTTATCTAGCTGGGATTTCCAGAACTTCTCTGCTACATGATTTTGAAGATAGGCTATGAATCCACAATAATTTAGGCCCCACTCATCTGCCGCCATGCTTTTAGTGTTTTGCCACATACATCAGTGAAATCTTCACCATATTAACACCTCATGTATGCTATAAGATTGCAGAAATCCATCACAGGTCGAACATTACCTTTTGTAGGCTGAACTACTGCTATTAACGGCTACACTCCACAGTCCCCCCCCCCCAAGGCTTTAAGATACCCTCATCAGTCCACTGTTTCACTTCATTTTAGAAATCTTCTTTCACTTCCTCTCATGCAGTATGTTCATAACAAATACGGTTTCTCAACACTGGCTACTCTATCACCAAACCATCAAACACCACAACAATACCTTGTCCTAAATATTGAACGACGCAGCCCCTTTCTCAATACTTGTAACATATCCTTATGTGACTCGACTCCCTCTTTGACCAGGAAAAGTGAACGGGGATGCTTCACTCTGTTGCCCCACTTACCAGGGCTGTCCTCTTCCACCCAGGCAAACTTTGTTTCAACAGCCTCAGTTGCCTTGCCAATTCCCCTACCTTTTCCCACAGCCAATGTGCACTGACCCTTCTCCCTTTCAATGCTTGAACAGACTTCACCCTTCCCAGATTTCACTTTTCCATTCCAGCTAATTGGGAGGTCATCACAGTGGTAGAACATCCAATATCCACTAATCCTCTTGCCCATCTTCCATTTACCGAAACCTCCACCACCAGCAAAATAATTGGAAACCATTACAAAACTGAAATGGTAGCCTCTGGCGCGATTGTTCCCACTTGGTAGTTTCCTGATTACAGGAGTTAGCTATATGTCCTGGTTTTCTACTTCGCTAGTAGATGATGTCCGATTTTGGCTCCTTACACTCCCTTGCCTTGTTTGGAACTTTGAACGTGAAACATCGGCCCTTAAACCCAAGTCACTTCCGTTTTGCCACTCAGCATATCACACTAATGTCGCAGAGTCTCCCGATTTTCCACTGCAGTTAATCGGTGACACAAAGCCAAACAAAAACATTAATTAAGTAAAAAGCACAGGCAATAATATTCAACAATACCTACGCTGATTTATACCACAGGTACTTTTCCCCTTACAGGAACTGCGAAAGTGAGTTTTTGATCACTATCATCAACAGCAACAACAACGACAATGACGACGACGACAACAACAATAATAACAATTATTATTATTATGATGATGATGATGATGATGATGATGATGATGATAATAATAAAAATAATAATAATACTTCTACGTTTTATGTGTCATTATTAGTCATTATTTGGGTGAACAAAGGTAGATTGAAGTTGGGTTATGACTGGATGCCCTTCCTATCACCAGTTGTGTGCTCTACCGTGGGTCCTTCACCTCCTGGATTGTGCATAATAATAATAATAATAATAATAATAATAATAATAATAATAATAATAATAATAATAATAATAATAATAATAATAATAATAATAATAATAATAATAGATGATATTGTTTCTATCTTTTTCACCATTACTATTATTGTATCAGTATTAATGACAGTAAAGAAAATTTAATACTTTGACTTAAATGGTATATGTATAGTTGTATGATGTATAAGAAAATATTACCATAAAAATCGAAGACAGTTATACGGAGTTACAACTACAAAGTGAGTTTTTTCGAGAATCATATTAAAATTAATGAATTTGATAAGTTTCTGAGCATTATCTCTAATTGTCTAGAGAAAACCATGTAGTTTGCCTTTGAGGATACATCTTTATGGAGGAAACATCTTTTGATTCCCTGGAAAAGTGTTCCAGAGTGATAATCCTCTTACTGGAATTGTTCACGGAACAATGACATCATCGCTTTGTATTGTAATAGTTCCCCTTATAATTAGTAGGTTTTCCAAGACCCCAGCAGCCCATTGAAATACTATGACTGAATATATTATGGACTTAATTGGGACTGGCCTATGCAGCTCCAGGAGAAGTCTTCATTCAGGCACAAGTCTTTCATTATGCCTACATCTACACCAAAGACCCATGAGTATTCGTTACACATCTCTTACTATTGCATTATATTAGAAAAGTCACAACGTTATCAAATTTTCTTTTTTTTTATGAGTGTGACACGTGGACAGGCAAAAACTGCCCTCATCAATAAAGGCCAAGGCAAAAGAAAATACCTAGATGAAGGAAAAGAAAAAGATTAAGGACAAGGCCGAGATGAGGTAATGTCACACAAAGGAAAATGACAGACAGAAAAAACAGTCAAGGTACAGAGGACCCAGAGAGATGGAGGAGTAAGCCCTGAGATGACGATAGATCTGCTTTTGAAGGATGATAGGTCATAAGAATAAAAAAAAGACAGAAGGAGGAAGAGAGATGCAGAGTCTGGAGGTAGATGGGAGTAAGCAGTCATTACACCGACCAATCCATGAGCTACAAATCTCCACACAGTACCTGTTAGATGAGGACGCTCGGCGAGTTTTATGCGGCCTCGTCAGTGGGGAGAGATGCAACTCGCCAACTCATCTGAGCAGCGATGGAAGTAGTAGCTATGGACAAGAGAAAGTGAAGATACCTTACGGCAAAGAGAAAGAGAATCCAGATTAGAAGTAAGAGAAGGATCATTAATGAGTCTGACAGCCTTAGATTCAACCCTATCAAGGAGATAAGCATAAGAAGAAGCACCCCAGATGTGTGAGCAGTATTCTAAGCAGGGACGGATAAAACCTTTATAAATTTTAAGTAACTGTAAAGAGGAAAGGTAATTACGAAAACGAAACAAAACCCGCAATTGTTTGGATGAAGATTTAGAAATTTGGATTACGTGATTCCTCCAAGACAAGTTAGAGGCTATATGGATTCCTAATATGTTGATAGAATTAAGAGGGTAAATTTCTTTAATTTTGAACACAATAGGGTTATCAGGATGAGAAGATAAAGAGATAGCCAGAAACTGTCTTGGAGGCATTGAATTTAACTAAATTTTGAGTGCCCCACTCAGATACCCTCTTCAAATCGGAGTTGAGAGTAGAAGAAAGAGTGATACGAGACTAATTACGAGTAGCAGATGAAGGTTGTGAAGAAAAAGCAGAGGAAAAGTGAAGGACAGAATCATCAGCAAAGGCATGAAGAGAGGAAAATGGGGATTGTAGAAGATCATTGATGACGAGAAGGAACACAATAGATGAAAATACAGAGCCCTATGGAACACCACTGGAAACAGAGAAAGGGCTAGATGTTGCACATCAACAACTACAGATATAAAATGGTCAGAAAGAAAACTGGAAATAAGAGAACAGAAAGAAAGGGTAAAGCCATAGGCAGGGAGTTTGGCCAACAGAGCCTTGTGCCCGACTGTCAAAAGCCTTGAAGATATCAAGGACGACAACAAAGGATTCAACATAAACCTCTGAGAAGATGACCATACATGAGTAAGATAGGACAGGAGTCACTAGTGGATCTTGCCTTGCAGAAGCCGTACTGGTGATCGGAGATAAATGAGTTAGAATCAAGGCATTTCAAGAAGTGAGCATTGAGCAAAGTTTCGAAAACTTTAGCAACAGAGGAGGTTAGGGCAATAGGTTGGTAGTTTGAAGGAATAGAGCAGTCACCCTTCTTAGGAACAGGTTGAACTAGAGCATGCTTCCAAGATGAAGGATAGATACTGATTGACAGAATGAGGCAAAAAAGACAGCAAAGTACGGGAGCCAGTTCAACTGCAAACTCCTTAAGAAACCTTGCGGGGATACCATCGGGACCAGATGCCTTTTTAGTCTTTAGTAAAGGAAGAACCTTATGAACTTTGCATGAATAAATGATAATTGAGGCCTTAGGGTTAGAGAGGGGTAAATATTGAGGGACAGTTGTGCTGGAATCGTTTATAAAAGAGTTGGCAGAAAAATGATAGCCAAACAAAGTGGCTTTGTCAGTGGGAGAGCAAGCTACAGAACCATCAGAACAAATGAGAGGGGTAAAGCTTGAGTTACAGAAGTTATTGGAGAGGTTTTTGGCTAAGGACCAGAAGCATTGGTCAGTGGGAGAGGAGTTAAGGTCATCAACTTTCCTATTTATATAGGAAGTCTTAGACCTTTAAATCTGAGCAGTACAGCGATTCCTAGCTACAATAAAAGCAGAGCGAGTTAAATCGGAAGGAGAGGCTTGGTAAGATCGGTGTGCCCTATTCCTGGCCTGGATAGCCATGGAGCAGGCATGGTCAAACCAAGGTTTAGGGGGAGAGAAAGCTTTTGTAGAAGAGGGAATGCGCGCCTCCATTCCCGCGGTCATGATCTCGGCAACTTTTAGGGCTACCTGGTCAGGGTTGGGGAACCGAAAGCAGTAGTCATCCCATGAGAAGTCAAAGAGGAAGTAATGCAAATTTTCATGTTGGGAATGCTAAGTGCCAAAGGCGGCACTGATTAGGAGGGATTGGTGGAGGGGGAGCAAAAATGGAAGAGATTGAGGTCAGAGAGTGGTCTGATTTACCAAGAGGGGAAAGCACAGAATAAGAGCAGTTTGAAGGGTTAGAAGTAAGAAATAGGTCAAGAGTATTTGCTGCATGTTCGTGACGATCAGGAACACAAGTCAGATGTTTGAAAATTTGCTCCAGATCGTGAGTAATAGAGAAACCAAGGGCCTCACTTCCTCCCACATCAGTGTTTGAAAAGACTTAAGCCACCCACTGTGGTGTACATTGAAATCTCCAATGTAGAGAACTTTGGCATGTGGGTAAAAAGATATCAAGGACTCATGGCATGAGGACAGATATTCAAAGAAAGATACAAAATCGGTGGAGTTTGGAGAACAGTAGCAAAAGCAAAGGAAAATAGTGGTAGTGGAGAGATAGATTTTTAACCAGAGAACATTAAAGTCAGGAGATTCAAGGTCCATAAGCCTCACAATAGGAGTGTTAGTGTTGCAGTAGGCACAGAACCCACCTTTGGAACAAAAACGAGTATACAGATTATAGTGAGAGATTTGAAAAGGGTCGGTGGAAGCATGTATAGACAGCTGGGTTTCAGATAGGAGGAGGAGGTTAGGGAGTAAAGTACCCAAGTGCTGTTCTACAGATGAAAGATTAGAGTTCAGCCCACGAATGCTAAAATTGTGAAAAGGGAAAGAAGCAGATCTATTGGGAGGTGCAAGGTTAAGGGCAGATTCATTACTGCCACCAGGCATGTCTGCCCTCAAGCCAATAATGGAGTCAACACGATCCCCGAGATTCTTCGCACCTCTCTATGTCAGGTACTGGGAGCCATAAGCTGTGGACCTTCCATATATAATAGCAAATATGAGAAAAAAAGAGAGCAAAACGAGGCAGATGTGGGGAGTGTTGTGACTTGTCAAGTGTAATGGAATAGCACCAGATGTGTAATGAATAAGCCAGAATATTCAGTGTAGATGTAGGCATGAGGAAAGAACCGTCCTGAAGGAAGACTCAACCCAGAACTGTCTGGACCAGTCCTAGTTGTATCCTAATACCTTCAGTTGTAGTCTTTCAATGGGCGGCTGATGCCATGGTCGACCTTTTTCCTCATTTTTACTATAATTATTGAAAGACCACAGCATATGGCCTCGGTACACAGCATAGAGAAGTGTTAAGAAAATCTGGGGATCTTGCCGACTCCATTATTGGTGTGAGGGTAGACACGCTTGGTGATAGTAATGGTTCTGCTCTTAACCTTGCACTTCCTGATAGATCTGCTTCTTTCACTCTTCACTTTTCTAACATTCGTGGTATAAACTCCAATCTTTCATCTGAGTAACAGCACTTTGATATATCCTTCCCTAACCTTCTTCTTCTCACTGAAACCCATATGTCTAGCCATGTTACCCATGACCCATTTCAAATCTCACAATAAGGTGTAATCTCGTTTCGTCCATAGGTGGGGTCTATGTCTACTGCAACACTAACGCTCCCATTGCAAAGCTCATGGACCTTGAATCTCCTAACTTTGATGTTCTCTAACTAAAGATCTATCTCTCCAATACCATTATATTTCTTCTTTTTTGCTACTGCTCTCCTAACTTCACTGACTTTGTGTCTTTCTTTGAATATCTGTCCTGCCATGAGTCCTTGTTATCTTCTCATTCACATACTGAAGTTCTCTATACTGAGGGCCTCAATGTATACCACAGTGAGTGGCTTAATTTTTCTCACACTGATAAGGGAGGAACTGAGGCCCTTACTTTCTCTATTACTCATAACTTGGAGCAGATTATCAAACAACCTATTCGTGTTCCTGATCGCCACAAAAATACATCTAGCACTCTTGACCAATTTTCAAACTACTCATTATCTGTGCTTCCCCTCTTGGTAAATCTGATCACTCTTTGATCTCTTCCATTTTCACTCACCCTCCATCAATTCCTCTTACTCAACTCTGCTTTTGGCATTTGACTTTCTTTTTGACTTCCCATGAAATAATTACTGCTTTCAGGCCTGCAATCCTGATCAGATAGCCCTAAAAGTTGCCAATATCATAAATTCGGAATGGAGGCATTCATTCCTTCCTCTAAGGAAACTTTTTTTCCCCTAATCCTTGGTTGGACCATGCCTGCTCCATGGCTAACCAGACCAGGGTCATTCCCCACCTGCGGGCTAAAAGGGAAGGTCCGCTCACCCTCAAGGGCAAACATCAAGGGGAAAAAAAAAAAAAAAAAAAAAAAAAAGGATCAGGCATACCGGTCGTACCAAGCCTTTCCTTCTGATTTAACTCACTCTGATTTTAATACAGCCAGGAATTGCTACACTGCTCAGATTTGAAGGTCTAAATCTTCCTTTTAAAGATGGAAGTTGATGTCCTTAACTCCCCTCCAACTGATAAATGTTTCTGGTCCTTAACCAAACACCTCTCCAAAAACTTCTATAACTCAAGCTTTCCCCCTTTTATTCGTTCTGATGGTTCTATATCTTGCTCTCCCATGGACTAAGCCACTCTCTTTAGCTCTCATTTTTTTCTATCAACTCTTCCATAAATGATTCCAGTGCACCTGTTCCTCATACTTTACAGCTTTGTAACCCTATGCCCACCATTATTCTTTCTTCACACAAAGTCCATAAGGTTCTTCGCACTCTAAAGATGAACAAAGCCTTCAGACCCAATGGTATCCCTGCAAGGTTCCTTAAGGAGTCTGCAAATGACCTGACTCCCGTGAATTGCCATATTTTTGCCTCTTTCTCTCAACCAACATCTATCCTTCACCTTGGAAGCATGATCTAGTTCAATCTATTCCTAAAAAGGGTGACCATTCTATTCCTTCCAGCTACAGAACTATTGCCCTAACCTCTGGCATCACTAAAGTATTCAAAACTTTGCTCAATTCTCGCTTCCTGAAACGTTTTGAATCTAACTCACTTATCTCTGATCACCAGATTGGCTTCTGCAAGGCAAGATCCACTGGTGACCTCCTGTCCTATTTTATTCACATAAGGTCATCTTCTCTGAGGAACTATTGGGAATCCTTTGTCATCGTCCTTGATATCTGTAAGGCTTTTGACAGAGTCTGGGACAAGGCCCTATTGGCCAAATTCCCCGCTTCTGGGTTTACCCCTTCTCTCTCTCTTCTCTGATTTACAGTTTTTTTGCTGACCCTTATATATCTATAGTAGTTGACGGCACAATATATGGCTCAATTTCTGTTACCAGTGGTGTTCCATAGGGCTTTGTTCTTTCACCCACTCTGTTCCTTCTCTTCATCAATGATCTTCCTCACCCCATCCTCCTCTCTTCTCCACGCCTTTGCCAACAATTCTACCCTTCATTTTTCCTCTGTCTTCATTTCACAATATTCATCTGCTATTCGTAATCAGTCTCGTACCATACTTTCTTTTACTCTCAACTCCGATTTGCAGAGGGTATCTGAGTGGGGCACCTAAAACTTTGTTAAATTTAATGCCTACAAGACACAGTTTCTGGTTATCTCTATCTTATTTTCCTCCTTATAGCACTATTGTCTGCAGTACTAACGAAATTTACCCTCCTAATTCTATTAATATATTTGGAATCCATATAGCCTCTAACTTGTCTTGGAGGAATCACATAATCAAAATTTCTAAATCTGCATAAAAAATATTGGGGGTTCTGTTTCGTTTTTGTCATTGCTTTTCCTCTTTCCAGTTACTTAAAACCTATACAGGTCTGATCTATCCCTGCTTAGATTTCCGTTCGCACAGCTGGTATACTTCTTCTTATACCTATTACCATGATATGGTTGAATCTCAGGCAATCAGACTCATTAATGACCCCTATCTTACTTCTAAAAGTGATTCTCATTCTATTTGCCCTTAGGTATCATCCCTTTCTCATTTTTATTGTTGCTACTTGCATCACTGTTCTGATGAGTTTGCAAGTTTCATCTCTCTCCCACTGCTGAGGCTTTCTAACACTTGCCAAGTTGTCTTGTCTCACAGGTACTGTGTGGAGATTTGTAGCTTGTGCACTGGCTGGTGCAGCAAATTCTTCTCCAAATCCACCTCCAGAGTCTGGAACGTCCTCCTTCTGTGCTTCCTAATTCTTATATCCTATCTTCCTTCTACAAGTGGGTTTATCATTATCTTAAGGTCTAATCATTCTATATTTCTAGATCATCAGTACTTCGACTGATCTTGCAGCCTGTCCTTTTCCTATTGTGTATCATTCTCTTATTACAACCTTGTCTTTAGCCTTCTACTTTTTTCATCTAAATGTTTTCTTTCGTGCCCAGAACTTATGAGGGCAATGTTCTTGCCTGTCTCCGTGTCACACCCATACAAAAAAGTCAGTCTGCCTGTGTTGCAAGCGATGGTTTAAAAATACAAATAGCATGTGCGATCTTATCTCTTATCCCTGGATATGAGCGCCGGTGTAATGTGGTAATATTTTCCTCACCCCCTAAGTCAACATGTACTGCAAAATTTATAAATTTCTGCAGTCCTTTTATCTGCGCCTTATTTGTTACTTTATACTTGTGTAAAAATTAATATGACTAAGGGTGAGTAATGGACAACCATTTTCTAGTAGTAGTCTCAATACTGTCATTCAACTGTGATTAATGCATGAGTGTTCTTGTGACCTTCTTGTAGATATTGTGCATATGAGTATCAAACTTCATTTTTCTATCAAAGTTCATTCCTAGCTCTTTCGATAACTTTGCTAGGTTTGATGACATTGCGCACAAAATCAATATTAATATTTTCTTGGATATATGCTGTATAACACTTTGACCCATTGAATATGCACAAAATCAATATTAATATTTTCTTGGATATATGCTGTATAACACTTTGACCCACTGAATATGCATTGTCTTATTTCCATTAAGTGGCAGCTTTCAATATTCAACAAGTGGCTTTCTGCTCTTAAAGTTAGCTCTAAGAGATTATCTTTATATGGCTTTATATGGCTAGTACAGTGGTAACGCGCTGGCTTCGCATTCATGAGGTCGAAAGATCGGTCCCCGTCCAAGACCGAGAGTTTAAGCTGTTTACTGGCAGGAACTGCTGTGGTTGGACACCACAGTGGGGGGTTGGGGCTTGTCCCAGCTGACGAATACCCATTGTATTGTAATGGAAATAAAGGTTATTATTATTATTATTATTATTATTATTATAATCACTAATTTGTAGATGAGTGTCGTCTGCGCATTGCATACTAGGCATATGGGTATGAAGCTAGAGAGATAATTTACAGAAATAAATAAAAGAACTTGGCCGAAAATTGACCCTCGGGACACCAAACGATACATTTTATTAGATTAGAGATAATGCTGTAAAGTCACATATTCTGTTTCATTCTTTTCATGTGCAAGAATTACATGAGAAATTTTCCAAGAATCAGGAAATATGCTTGTAATGATGGAAGTGCTTAAAGCCATTGCAATATATATATAAAAAAAAAAACTGAAAGGCTATTCCATTGGTCCAAAAGAACTTGAGTGTTTTAGACATTTTATAGTTAGAATTAATGTTCTAGCCAACAGGATTAAATCTAAAATATTTTGCTATGCTTATATAGGAAGAATAATAATCTAAGCTATAATGCATGGAAAAAGAGTTGGTATTTTCTGGTTTCCTCAAATTTTTTTACCAACACTTGCATGATAGTTGTTAAAAATGCTTCACTTTGTATTTTAAATCACTGATATTTTCGTGTTTTCAGAGTTCTTTCCATTGTCAATTGTATTTCTTGTAATTTCCCATGTTACTGCAGTATTATTGCTTTTTTCTTTTTTTTCTTTGATGTTCTCCCTTGAGGGTGAGCGGACCTTCCCTTGTGGCCCGCAATTGGGGTAAGATTTTGTTGATTGTAGGTGGTATTCGCTCTTGCAGGCGAATGGGCTTTCCTATTTGGTGAGGAGGTGGGGTGAAATCTTGTTATTGTTGGTGGCATTCACTCCTGAGGGTGATCGGACTTTCCTATTTTGGCCTGCAGGTGAGGTTGTGCAAAACTGTAAAGATAATGGAAAGCATAAGTGTTCAGTTGAGGATTATTAGTTTACATCAAACAATTTAAATGAATTCCTGTTTTGGAGGTGAGAGAGAGTTATTACATGGTTATCTTGGTGGAGGGTATTGACTGATGATATTTAGTAGACTGTTCATGTAGTTGTTTGTTGCTAGTCTGATTATGGAGCTAGCAACATGAAGGGCATTTGGATCTTCGATGGATGTTGCTGGGGCACCAGTTTTCCGTCGAATTTCTGAAAAGGAGTCACATTCGAGGATGTAGTGGAGCAGTGGAAGTGGTGAGGCTACCTGGCAAAAGGTGCATTCCCTGATGATATCATCCACTATTCGCCAGGTGCACTTGTACCCAAGTCTCAGACGGTACACATTGACCGCCGTGCTTCGTTGAAGGTTCTTAGGCAGGGTGATTCGCTGAAGATCAGTGGTGGCTTTGTACCACCAGGTGGAGGGGGAGCCAATGTCTGTGCAGTGCACAGGTTGTGTTTAGTTATTAAGGCATTAAGGAGTGCCTTGGTGGCTTTATTTTTTATCTGTTGAATCCCAGGAGGCAGAGATATTTGGATTTCTGATCTGAGAGTGGCTTATTTGGCGGCTTGATCGGCTTCCTCATTTCCCTTGATGCCGACGTGGCTGGGAATCCAGGCAAGAGTGATGGCTTTTCCAAGGCTGGTCGTCCTGTGGTAGTGGCTGAGGATGGTGGTGATGATTCATACATTGTCTCTGAGGAGTGGCTTCTTGATGGCCTGTAAGGCGCCTTTAGAGTCAGAGAGAATTAGGACATGGTCAGCTCCTTGCTGGATGAAGAAGTCGAGGGCGTTGGCTATGGCAACAAGCTCAGTCTGGAGAGATGAGCAGGAGTTTGACAGTCTCCAGGATAGGACATGGTTTCCAGTTGTGAAGGCGGCGGCTGAGGCTCCAGTTTCTTGATTTACTGAACCGTCAGTGTAGTAGACTTGAGAGTTTGGCCTGCTCCAGCTCTGAATTTTGTCCTTGTATATGTTTTTAAGGACTAGCGGGTTTAACAAGCTTTTAGGGTTGTCAGGGAGCTCGATCTTTATGTCGAGTGGTTGGTCATTCCATGGGGGTGTGCATCTGTATTCAGAAAGAGGAGTGTCCTGTATCTTGGCTAGGATGCTCTCCCTGACTGGCAGTGCTTGCAGGCTAGTGCAGACCTTGGCTGCCCAGGTTCTAGGATGGTGGCTGGGGTGGCGATTGAGGGCTAGATGGAGATTTGTGCCAGTGAGGCATTTATGTTGGGCAGTGGTGGTTTTGGCCACAAAGAGGGTCAGTCTTTGCTGAGCTCTGAGTTTGAGTGGCATGAGTCCCGATTCCATCTGGATGTTTTCTCTCTTGGTCCACATGGGGGCTCCTAGCATGGTACATATGGCATTGTTTTGAATTACTTCTATCTTGTCCCACTGTTGGTCTTTTAGTAGCCAGAATGTGGGACAAGCATAGTCTATGAGGCTGCGTATGGCTTGTACATAGAAGCTTCTGAGGACATTAAATGATGCACCATCGTAGAGGCCCGACATCCGACGAAGGACCGCTTGTCGCTGGCTGCATTTGTCGCGCAAGTGTTGAATTTCAGGTCCAAAGGTTAGTCTGCCATCGATGATTACACCCAGGTATTGGTGCTTGGTAACCCAGTCCACAGGCTCATTACCTATGACCAGATTAGTGTCTGGTCTCCACTGGTGGAGGGAAGGGCCTTGGTTTTGCGGGCATTGATTTTAACTCCGAGGGAGATGGAGGCTTGGTGAATCTTGGTGAAGCAGCGCTGTTTCTTGTTAGAGCTTCTGTCGCCTATTTTGACAAGGACAAAGTCATCTGCATAGTTGAAGAGTTTGGCTCCATGTGGTAGTGCTATGTCCATGAGACAATTAAAGAGGAAGGGGCTAAGGATTCCACCTTGTGGGGTCCCATTTTCGTGGTTTTTGTAGGTGGAGTAGTGCCCATCTACTTTGACTCGTGCACTATGGTTTTGTAGACCATGCTTGATCCATGAGAGAAGGTTACCTTTGACCTGCTTTGATACGAGAGCTGAGAGTATTGCCGGCACATTTGCTAGTTCAAAGGCCTTCTCTAGGTCTAGAAAAATGATGTATCCACGGCAGTTGTTGATAAATGATAGCATGGAGGCTATGCATTCTGAGATGCCTAAGCCAGGCTGGTAGGCAAACATGTTTTCTGGGAAGGGTGGGCATTTCCAGCGGACTCTGTTAAGTACCATCTTTTCTGCCGTCTTGCTAAGGCAGCTAAGGAGGGAGACGGGGCGAGGGTTGTCAGGGTCCTGTGGTTGTGGGATGGGCTGAATGTCTGCTCTGTTCCATGAGGCTGGTCTGATTCTTCGTGTGTATGTCGAATTGATCAGAGAGAGCAGAGCAAGCTCCCCTTGGGGCCCCATATTTTGAATCATTGTGTATGTGATTCTATCAGCACCTTGGGCTGTGTTCTTAGAGCTTTTGCTTACTCCTAGTAGTCAGAGAGAATGGGGCATCTGTTTCGTCTTCAGGGTTGATGGCCTCTTCTATTTCTTCCCATCTTGCAGTGGTGAGGTCCTGAAGAGCTGTTCTGGTGGTGATGGGGAGCTGGTTGGAGCTTACTCTATCCGCGAATTTGACGGAGAGTTCTTCTGCTGCCCTGCTAGGATCCCTGTGTATCATTGTTGGAATCAAAAAATTCTTATACTATTTTTTTCTGTTAACAAAGAGATTTGATATGCTTTGTTACTGCTTTATATGGAAAACGTAGAGTCACAAAGTACCCGCTCATTTTAAGTTCTACCTATACCTGGTTTCTGATATGCGTTGCCTCTTAAATGTCTACAGTTCACCCTCCACTAAACTGCCTTAAATCACCCATAAAGTAACTGGGCAGGAGTCTTCTCCAATGAGTAAAAAATCCAAAACTGGCTTTCTCCACAGTTATCTCATGCCTCCATACCTCACAAAAAAAAATTCATCATAGCCTCCCACCTTCATTGCTTTTGTCAGTTCTTCTGTGGATAAAAATTCAGGGGAATGATGCTGCCAGTGCATTGTTCCTACATCTGTTTCAGTTGGCTCTTACAAAATGGAGGGCATACAAGCAAGATATTTGTGGTGTAAAATAGTGTAGTTATTGTTAGATATTAGTTATTCCGTGTTTTTTTTTCTTTAATGCTTTTACTTGGATTTGCATCACCAAGTTTCGAGCAGTATAATCTGTCACTATGTTTATAAGATAGGGTAATATCCGTGAGATGTGTGGAGGTGGCATGTTAATGGGAATGGGGGGGGAGCGCTGAGAGGGTTGTGTGTCAAGGAGTTCAGCACGAGTAAGAAGAGAGACAGAGGAGCTACTTGGAAGTCGTGTTAAATTTTGTCTACTGCTTATTTTGGTCTGTGTTGATTTAGTTAGTTACTCAAGTCGGTTTTCTTGTTTATTGTAGACTTCTTTATACAGTAATTTATATCTTTCATTATTCTGGACCAGTTTCCAGAGTGAGTAGTGAATCATCAGTCCTTCGTTTTCATCTTCTCATTTCACAGTCTATCTGTGCCATTGAATGCCATGGTGGCGAAGGGTAAATATCATGCAGAGATGCAGAAATAATATGTGGTGTAAAATAAAGTGAATGGACAAAAAAATCACTATTCACCCTGGAAACTGATCGAGAAATAAAAAAATAAAAAAAATAAATAAAAAGCAGTAGTTCCTGAAGTCCACTATGAACAAGAAAACCCGACCTGAGTAACTAAAGAAACCAAGAAAGCATCAGACAGAATTCAACACAATTTCACAATAATTCCCTGGTCTCTCCACTCTCTCATGCCAATAAAGCCTTCACGTCTGACACTCTCAGCACAAACCCCACTCCCTTCACTACATCACTCATCATTACCACTATCATATAAACATAGCGAAAGATTTTACGGTCCGCATCTCGTGGCTTCACCTAAACCTCATTTCCCATTTGTATAAACATAATCCCTTCCTCCTCCTTTCCAACTACCATTGGCACCACACTCGTATGTCACCACTCATACTGAATACTTCTCTTTAAGTCAATGTTTTCTCATCTTTTCCCAACCTAGTAGACATATTATACCAAGATACTGCTTCTACAGGTGTATACTAATTCTAAGTTAAGTTCTACCTTATATGTTTTGTTGAGAAGCATTATTCCTATTCTATTTCAATTCTAGTGAGTAGAAGAGTTATCGGTTATTAATGTTTTTTTGTGTGAGTGTACTGAGCACATTTCTAAGGTCTGTATTTCTAAGGGTAAGAAAAGTTCTACTAAATCTGCTGTGGAGCCTAAAGCTGTAGGTTCTATTGAATCTAGATCTAATAGTGATCCAACTACAGAAAGATGTAGTGACTATATTTTTACTTCATGCTCGTCAAATTTGCGAGATCCCTACTATGTGACAATCAACTTGGATAAGTGTGCTGATGTCCAGTTCCCGGTTTTTGTTTTAGATTCTCCACCCATGGATGGGTGGAACGGGTCATGGAGGACCCATAGGGCGGTCGCCAGCCGGCACAGGCCCCAAACCCCCACTGTTGTGCCCAGCTACAGCAGTAACCTCCCCAGTAAACAGCTTAAACTCTCTTGCCTGGACGAGGCGTGATCCCTCGACCTCGCGAATGCGAGGCAAGCACGTTACCACTGTACTAGCCAGGAGGCTCTGTTCCAGGTGGACACAGGTGCTGCTCGTACTCTTATCAGTGAACAAGAACTTTTGAAGTGTTATCCTAAGGCTAACCCTAATATAATGCCTTCTAAGACTAGACTGAAGAAGTATGGAGGTTCCAAAATTCCTGTGTGTGTGGGGAAGTTTGGGTAAATATCAAGTTCCAAGGTCATGTTTTAGAGAATCAAGCTATTGTAATAGTGAAGGATTCTGGTCCTAACCTATTAGGTAGTGATTTATTGCCTGCTCTAAATATTAGCCTAAGTCTAGTGGACAGTGCTATGCATGCTATTGCTGAGAAGTCTGTCGTGGAGAAATTTCCTGATTTGTTCCGAGAAGAATTGGAGGTTATAAGGGCATGGAAAGTTTTTGAAGTGAATGAGGCAGTATTACTTAAGTATTACAAGGCCTGAAATGTATCATATGCTATGCGTGCTAAAGTAGACGCAGCGTTGGAAAAATTATTGGAACAAATTATCAATGAGCCAGTCGCTCACTCTATTTGGGCTGCTCCTATTTTACCTGTACTGAAAGGTAACGGAACTGTATGTATTTGCGGAGACTATCGTTTGACCATTAACCAAGTGTGTAAAGTTACTAAATATCCTATTCCTAGAATTGATGACCTATTTGCTACTTTGGGGAGTGGGAAGATTTTTTTGAAGCTGGACATGAAGAGTGCGTACAATCAGATTCTTCTCAGCCCTGAGTCATTTTCACTCACTACTATTAACACTCACCGAGAATTGTTTCAGCATAACCATTTGTGTTTCAGTATAGCTAGTGCTCCGGGAATTTTCCAACAATCTATGGAGAATTTATTGCAAGGTTTTCCTGACATTTCTATTTTTCTTGATGACATACTTGTATCGGGAGCTAAGTCTTGTGAACATGAGAAGTGTTTATGAAAAGTTTTAGGAGGACTACAGGAAGTTGGACTGAAACTGCATCCTACTAAGTGTTCTTTTGGTGTTGACCAAGTACAGTATTTGGGTTATAAATTTCTACCTGTTTGAAGCCTACTAAGGAGAAATTAGTTGCTATATGAAATGCCCCTAATACTAAGGATTTAACACAGTTCTGCAGTTATTTAGGAATGTTAAAATTACAGATACAAAGATTCAGAGTAACGTCCCTTTATTTTGTTATGGTCAACTGCCTGCATTAAGTGGAGCATTTTCTATTATCTCCAAATAAGTTAAAAAAAAAGTTGATAAAAAATTAATGACTGCATATAACAAGCAACTGGAAAAGAAAAGGGATACGATTTACATGTACTAGAAGTTTTGCTAAATGGTCTCTCAGTTAAGTCTGAAGCATTATAACATTATCTCCAAAATTATCAAAGACTAATATGTTATAAAAAATTAATATCTAAGAACCTTACACTAAAAATAGTATGTAAACTGGACATAATTGAAACTTATATCTGTTGAACGACCTCTCACCTTAATAAGAAAAATAGTGTGCATCTGGGAAACATCTGGGGCATAGAATTCCACGGTTGCTCCAGCACGGGTCAAAGCTGCCACGGCTACCTATGCTTCGTGTATTTCTGAGCCATCATGCACACCAGAACCAGACAAAACCTTGTGCGGTGCAGAAAAATTTAAATATTTATTAAATTGACAATCTAGAGAACAACAAAGAGAGAGAGAGAGAGAGAGAGAGAGAGAGAGAAGAGAGAAGAGAGAGAGAGAGAGAGAGAGACTGTCTCTCAAAATTGAATAAAAGGGCAACATAAGAAACAGCGATCATTATAATGTTTATGGTATTAAGAGTCCTTCACAAAATATTAAAAATGTCAAATAATATAGTACAATCTACTTAAAGAAAATGTATATACTGAAGCCACAAATAATTATATAATGGATGTTTAAGAAAATAAACATAAGGATATATTACATACCAAACTTTCTTGTGTATCACTAGTGGTAATGAAAGTTTTCGAAATAATAAAGCATTAAACATGGCATTGGAATTAAGAAGATCATTTCTATTCTATAAAAAGTCTATAGCAGAGAATGATAGATTCGTAAAAGACAAATCTATAACCTTAATTTAAAAGATAAAAAGAAAGAATTCACTTCTTTGGGTCTTCAGGACCCTTTCCATTCATCTCTTAGATCATCAACCTAGATGAACACTACTTATTGGTAGGAATGTGGGACTGCATAATATTATGACGAGAGTTCACGTCATAATTCTCACTACAACAGTATTCCTTACATTGTAAAAGGTAATCAACAGCATATCTGTAGATAATCGAGTACTTATGCTGTAAGATTCAATCACCTCTGTCACAAAAGACAAGTATTTTACCGCTATCAATGTTTGAATGTGCTGATGCTTAAGCAAAATCAAAATTTTTTATGAAAATAACAATGCTAACATTCATTAGTAATCTCAGTACACTTAACTATAAATATTAGATATAGCAAAAGTAATCCATAAAATTAAGAGACGTTCCAAGAAAGGAATATTCCCTAGATGTGTTCGAGAACATATTCTCTGTACAGTACATCAAAAAATAGTAAGTCAAAGGACAAGGAGGCTAAGAGATAGTAATCCTTCCCTTGACTTTTCTACCTGGTGCAAATCGAAAGGGATGGGGCAGGAAGAGGTACTGGTTCATCAGCTCTTTTATTATACTGCACATATGATCAAACCACTGGAGCCAAGGGAACATATCATTGTATGATACAAATTAAGCTGATATATATATATATATATATATATATATATATATATATATATATATATATATATATATATATATATATATATATATATATATATATATATATATATATATATATATATATATATATATATATATATGATACTTGCAATGGATTATTGTATCATTATAATTCAATGGATGCGAGTGCACACTTAGGAACTACAAAGGGTTAAGATTCGCTTAATGCCCTCTTGCTAACCTAACCAAACTCACAAAACTAACCTAATCTAACCTAACCTAACTCAAATACGAAGTTACGAAAGGGTGCATAAAACGAATCTAAACCCAAGGTTAAAGATTCGTTTTAAGAACCCCTTCTAGCCTAACCAAACTGTTTTGAATAACCTAACCTAACCCAACTAACCTGAATGCTGCATAATACAAATATTAACCCTACGAAGGTTGATAATTAACATTCATTTAAAACACCTTGTTAATTATAATATTAACCTACTCATTCACCCTGTACATATGCCAATGCATAAATTGGAGTGGTAATATCATGCCAATACTGTATCGTAATTGGTGCGGTAATAGAGTCACTATTGCATCGTAATTAGGGTGGAAACATCAAGCCACTATAATACCATAATTTGGGTGGTTAGATCAAGCGATTAGTGTATCATAATTAGGATGGCAAAATAAAGCCACTATTGTACTGTAATTTGGGTGGCAATATCAAGCCAACATCACATCATAATCAGGATGGTAATATTAAGCCAATATTGCATGGTAACTGGTGTGGTAATATTGAGTCATTATTGTATCGTAATTAGGGTGGCAACATCAAGCCACTATAATACCGTAATTAGGATGGTTAGATCAAGCGATTATTGTATCATAGCTAGGATGGCAAAATCGAGCCACTATTGAACTGTAATTAGGGTGGCAATATCAAGTCAATATCACATCGTAATTAGGGTGGAAATATCAAGCTAATATCACAATGTAATTAGGGTGGTAATATGAAGCCAATATTGTATCATAATTAGTGGTAATATCAAGCCAATATCACATGATAATTAGGATTGCAATATCAAGCCAATGTTGCATCGTAATTAGGGTGGTAATATCAAGCCATGATAATCTTATAATTAGGGTGGCAATATCAAGCCAATATTGTATCATAAGTAGGGTGGTAATATCAAGCCAATATCATCTTATAGTTAGGGTGACAATATCAAGCCAATATTATATCAAGCCAAGATCTTATAATTAGGGTGGCAATATCAAGCCAATATAGCACCGTAATTAGGGTGGTAATATCAAGCCAATACCATCTTATAATTAGGGTGGCAATATCACTCCAATATTGTATACTGTTAATGGACAGGATTCAGTCATTTTTTTAGTGCAAAGAAACAGCTTAAAAAATCATTAAATAATATTACCACAGCAGCTCTATTTTGTTGTAATGAAGCAAAATGGCTAAAAACTCGCGTTGAAGGCGTTTTAGCAGTTGTCTTTACCAAATTCAGCATTTTTTAAATGTTAAAACATGTTTCACAAAACCTAAACACACTTCGTTCGAATCCACTCGATGAGGCAAAGTCTACCTGGGGAAATATAGAAATTAGTAATGTTTCTCATAATAAAGTTACATTTTACCAATATTAATAGTATTGTTTATATCAGAGTTTTGAGTTTCGAATGATTATGTGATTACCTAATTGTGATTACCTAATTGTGTTTACGGGAAAGAGCCCAAAGCTCGTATCTTCCCGTCTCCTGATCGGTTCCATTTTATACTTGGTGATACTTATTATACCTGTCCTTAAAACTATGGATTGAGATAGCATTAACTACCTCCTCGCTTAGCATATTCCAATTATCAACTACTCTTACACTGAAAAAGTATTTCCTTACATCCTGCGAAGAAGTTTTCTTACGAAGCTTCAAACTATGACCTCTAGTTCTAGAGCCAGCCATATCAAAATATCGATCCCTATCCACTCTATCATAACCATGAAGGAATTTAAAGACTGTCACCATATCCCCCCTCACTCTTCTAGCTTCGAGTGATGGTAAGTCTAATTCCCTCAGCCTCTCATCATAACTGAGATTGCGTATTTCTGGCACCAGTTTCGTGGCATGTCTTTGAACTTTTTCAAGCTTAGCTATGTGCTTTTTCAAGTGCGGATTCCAAAAGGGGGCTGCATATTCGAGTTTTGGCCTCACATAGGTTACATAAATATTTCTGAACATTTCCTTGTCCATGTGCCTGAAGGCTACCCTTACATTTGATAAGAATGCATATGCTGCCCTTACTATGCCATTTATATGTATTTCTGGAGACAAATCTGCCAGTATGTTTACTCCTAGATCTCTCTCATTTTCTGTCTCTTGAAGTTGTAGTCCAGCCACCGAGTAGTCAAGCTTGGGCCTTCTTGCACTTGTACCCATTCTCATTACCTTACATTTTGAAGTATTGAATTTCATTAGCCACTTTTCTGACCACTCATGCAGATTATTTAGATCCTCCTGAAGTTCTCTACCATTGTTCTCGTTTTTTACTTTCTTCACAATCTTTGCATCATCTGCAAACATATTCATGAATGAATTTACAGACTCTGGTAGGTCATTTACATATACAAGGAACAAAAGTGGCCCTAAAACTGAACCCTGTGGAACTCCACTACTAACTCTTCTCCATTCAGACACTGAGTGTCTTACTCTAACCCTCTGTTCCCTTCCTTCTAAGTAAGTTTTTATCCATTCCAAAACATTTCCACCTATTCTAGCCATTGATTGTAGCTTCCTAATAAGTCTCCCATGTGGAACAGTGTCAAACGCTTTTTGGAAGTCTAGGAATATGCAATCTGCCCAGCCCTCTCTTTCCTGTAAGATTTGGCTTACCTCATCATAAAATTCTAATAAGTTTGTTACTGTTGATCTACCTTCTCTGAAGCCATGTTGCCTCACTGACAAAAAGTTGAAGGATTCCAAGTGAAGAGAGATATGTTTCCTTAGTAGTTTCTCTATAACTTTGCAAACTATGCTGGTCAAGGAAACAGGTCTATAGTTCAGAGCCGTATCCCTCCTTCCCTTTTTGAAGATAGGTATCACATTTGCTTGTTTCCAGCATCTTGGAATCTCCCCCGACTCCAGTGACTCCTTAAATATGATACTTAGTGCCACTGATATTGTGTTTGCGCATTTTTTAAGCACATGAGGGGATATGTCATCGGGACCTGTAGCTTTATGAACATCTAAATCCATCAGCGCTTTGCATACCTCTGTGGCTGTAAGGTTGATGTTCTCTAATACCGGCCCTTGAGCTTCTATCACTGCAATCTGAGGGGGTGGGGTATTTTCTACTGTAAATACTGACTGAAACTCCTTGTTCAATTCTTTGCAGATCTCTTCATCCGTCTCAGTGATGCTTCCATCCGCTCTCTTTAGCCTTAAAACCTGTTCTTTTACCTTCAGTTTTCCTCTGATAAAGCTGTGGAAAAGCTTGGGATTTTCCTTAGCCTTCCTGGTGATGTCCCTCTCATAATCTCTCTCTGCCTCTCTCCTTTTACTTAGGTAGTCATTTCTTGCTCTTTTGTAGGTTTGCCAGGCATTTATGTTTTTTTCTCCTCCTATGCCTTTTCCAGCATTTGTCTCTCCACTCCTTAGCTCTTTTACACCCATTATCGAACCATTTCTCTCTGGCATGAATTACACCTACTTTGGTGACAGGTATGCAGCAATCTACTATCTTCCCATATTTCTCACAAAAGATGTCATACATTTCTTGTACAGATTTGTTGTAAAATAAGGTTCTCCAGTCAATAACTGCAAAAAGCTCATTCATTTTGATGTAATCTCCTTTCGGATAGTTCCTCCTCATGTCCTCAGTGCCTCTACTCTCAAGAAGAATATCTTCAATGATATACTCCATCAACAACACACAGTGGTCACTCTTTCCAATTGGTGGTTCATACTCAATTTTTTCAATATCCAACACATTATCTGTGAACACTAGATCAAGTAGTGATGGCTCATCCCCACCCCTGGCCCTTGTTGGTTCCATTACATGTTGGTGTAGGAAATTCCCTTGTACGCAATCTAGGAATCTTGCCCCGAATGAGTCCTCACCACTGTGTGGGTAGTATCACTAAGTATAAAATGGAACCGATGAGGAGACGGGAAGATACGAACTTTGGGCTCTTTCCCGTAAACACAATTAGGTAATCACAATTAGGTAATCACACAGGAAACGAGCTTTGGGCTCTTTCCCGTAAACACAATTAGGTAATGTGCTTAAAAAAAATGCGCAAACACAATATCAGTGGCACTAAGTATCATATTTAAGGAGTCATTGGAGTCGGGGGAGATTCCGAGATGCTGGAAACAAGCAAATGTGATACCTATCTTCAAAAAGGGAAAGAGGGATACGGCTCTGAACTATAGACCAGTTTCCTTGACCAGCATAGTTTGCAAACTTATGGAGAAACTACTAAGGAAACATATCTCTCTTCACTTGAGAATCCTTCAACTTTTTGTCAGTGAGGCAACATGGCTTCAGAGAAGGAAGATCAACAGTAACAAACTTATTAGAATTTTATGATGAGGTAAGCCAAATCTTACAGGAAAGAGAGGGCTGGGCAGATTGCATATTCCTAGACTTCCAGAAAGCGTTTGACACTGTTCCACATGGGAGACTTATTAAGAAGCTGCAATCAATGGCTAGAAATAGGTGGAAATGTCTTGGAATGGATAAAAACTTACTTAGAAGGAAGGGAACAGAGGGTTAGAGTAAGACACTCAGTGTCTGAATGGAGAAGAGTTAGTAGTGGAGTCCCACAGGGTTCAGTTTTAGGGCCACTTTTGTTCCTCTTGTATATGTAAATGACCTACCAGAGTCTGTAAATTCATTCATGAATATGTTTGCAGATGATGCAAAGATTGTGAAGAAAGTAAAAAACGAGAACAATGGTAGAGAACTTCAGGAGGATCTAAATAATCTGCATGAGTGGTCAGAAAAGTGGCTAATGAAATTCAATACCTCAAAATGTAAGGTAATGAGAATGGGTACAAGTGCAAGAAGGCCCAAGCTTTGACTACTCGGTGGCTGGACTACAACTTC
>JAXCGZ010009995.1:0-10000 GCA_037179515.1 Halocaridina rubra
GTTTAGGCCGAAAACCGTGTTGTTCCTCACATAATAGACAATTTGATTCAAGAAAATTTATTAACTGGGCGGCAACTACCTTCTCAAGTATTTTAGACAGGATGCTGAGAAGAGAGATTGGCCTATAATTTTCAACATTATTAGTATCTCCACTCTTAGAGAGAAAGAAAGAGAGAAAAAAGATAAAGAAATAAAGAGAAAGAAGAGAGAGAGAGAGAGAGAGAGAAAGAGAGATAGTAGATAGATAGATAGATAGATAGATAGATAGAGAGAGAGAGAGAGAGGAGAGAGAGAGAGAGAGAGAGAGAGAGAGAGAGAGAGAGAGAGAGAGAGAGAGAGAGAGAGAGAGAGAGAGAGAGAGAGAGAGATAATGAACTACAAAATCAGTGGCTCTTGACAAAGAGAGAAGGAGAAAAGATACTATGATATATGTATAAATATGAAAATATGAACACGTGGCAAACAGATGCATGAAGCGATAAAGTACTGAGATATTTCTAGCAGTATAGCAGTCCATTTTCAGAGCAACTGTAGATGGAATAATATCCAGTTTAAAAAACCTCAGCACTCCGTCATTTCACCATTCCGTAGCAGATCCTTATACATACATACATACATACATACATACATACATACATACATACATACATACATACATACATACATACATACATACATACATACACACACACACACACACACACACACACACACACACACATATATATATATATATATATATATATATATATATATATATATATATATATATATATATATATATATATTTTGTTCCGGTTTTACGTCACGGATTCCCTATTCAACCAAGGGCTAGGACGGTTGCCTTCTGGCGAAGGACTTGTTTTGGCAGATGTAATCGTTACCCTGAGTGCATGCCCTTGCTAACCTCAGACCGTGACGGGGCGCGAACCCTCGACCTGACGCCTCAGAGTCGCGGGACGCTACCGTTTGAGCCACGGTGACTATATATATATATATATATATATATATATATATATATATATATATATATATATATATATATATATATATATATATATAATATATATATATGAAATGAGGAAAGGGAATCTTTGAACAATTTTTGTATGGAAATGGCATCAGAGAGGATTGCAAGATATACACAAGTCTCGAAGAAACACTATGCCTCTAATATCCCTGATGAAGAAAGCGTAGAGAGAAGAGGTCCTCTCTTATGTCATTTCCATACAAGAAATGTGCAAATCTTCCCTTTCCTTACTTTGTATCGCCGGATATCTCGGACAAGCACCAAGGAACATTAAGATTTAAACATTGGTTGTTGAAGATTTACTTCTGGAAATAAAATATTCCGTCCCCAGCAGAAGCGGAGCTTCCCAGCCATCGTCTTTTTCCTAGAAGGTTCTATTTATCAGAGTTTAGTTACCTGGCCGATGAAGGCTCGCAGCCTTCGAAATTTCGCATACTCAAACTTCGAGAAACTTAAGTCGAAGAATTATTTCTGGAGAAGAGACTTATTACCTCGATAGGAAATGCTTCTCTCAACACTCTCTGCCATAGAAATATTTGAAGCATAGTTTTTCTTCGAGACTTGTGTAAATTTTGCAGTCCTTTCTGATGCCATTTTCATATATATATATATATATATATATATATATATATATATATATTATATATATATATATATATATATATATATATATATATATACATGTGTGTGTGTGAGTGTGTGTGTGTGATTACCTAATTGTGATTACCTAATTGTGTGATTACCTAATTGTGATTACCTAATTGTGATTACCTAATTGTGTTTACGGGAAAGAGCCCAAAGCTCGTATCTTCCCGTCTCCTCATCGGTTCCATTTTATACTTAGTGATACTTATCATACCTGTCCTTAAAACTATGGATTGAGATAGCATCAACTACCTCCTCGCTTAGCCAATTCCAATTATCAACTACTCTTACACTGAAAAAGTATTTCCTTACATCCTGAAAAGAAGTTTTCTTACGAAGCTTCAAACTATGACCTCTAGTTCTAGAGCCAGCCATATCAAAATATCCATCCCTATCCACTCTATCATAACCATGAAGGAATTTAAAGACTGTCACCATATCCCCCCTCACTCTTCTAGCTTCGAGTGATGGTAAGTCTAATTCCCTCAGCCTCTCATCATAACTGAGATTGTGTATATCTGGCACCAGTTTCGTGGCATGTCTTTGAACTTTTTCAAGCTTAGCTATGTGCTTTTTCAAGTGCAGATTCCAAAAGGGTGCTTTTTCAAGTGCGGATTCCAAAAGGGGGCTGCATATTCGAGTTTTGGCCCCACATAGGTTACATAAATATTTCTGAACATTTCCTTGTCCATGTGCCTGAAGACTACCCTTACATTTGATAAGGATGCATATGCTGCCCTTATTATGCCATTTATATGTATTTCTGGAGACAAATCTGCCAGTATGTTTACTCCTAGATCTCTCTCATTTTCTGTCTCTTGAAGTTGTACTCCAGCCACCGAGTAGTCAAGCTTGGGCCTTCTTGCACTTGTACCCATTCTCATTACCTTACGTTTTGAAGTATTGAATTTCATTAGCCACTTTTCTGACCACTCATGCAGATTATTTAGATCCTCCTGAAGTTCTCTACCATTGTTCTCGTTTTTTACTCTCTTCACAATCTTTGCATCATCTGCAAACATATTCATGAATGAATTTACAGACTCTGGTAGGTCATTTACATATACAAGGAACAAAAGTGGCCCTAAAACTGAACCCTGTGGAACTCCACTACTAACTCTTCTCCATTCAGACACTGAGTGTCTTACTCTAACCCTCTGTTTCCTTCCTTTTAAGTAAGTTTTTATCCATTCCAAAACATTTCCACCTATTCTAGCCATTGATTGCAGCTTCCTAATAAGTTTCCCATGTGGAACAGTGTCAAACGCTTTCTGGAAGTCTAGGAATATGCAATCTGCCCAGCCCTCTCTTTCCTGTAAGATTTGGCTTACCTCATCATAAAATTCTAATAAGTTTGTTACTGTTGATCTACCTTCTCTGAAGCCATGTTGCCTCACTGACAAAAAGTTGAAGGATTCCAAGTGAAGAGAGATATGTTTCCTTAGTAGTTTCTCCATAAGTTTGCAAACTATGCTGGTCAAGGAAACTGGTCTATTGTTCAGAGCCGTATCCCTCCTTCCCTTTTTGAAGATAGGTATCACATTTGCTTGTTTCCAGCATCTTGGAATCTCCCCCGACTCCAGTGACTCCTTAAATATGATACTTAGTGCCACTGATATTGTGTTTGCGCATTTTTTAAGCACATGAGGGGATATGTCATCGGGACCTGTAGCTTTATGAACATCTAAATCCATCAGCGCTTTGCATACCTCTGTGGCTGTAAGGTTGATGTTCTCTAATACCGGCCCTTGAGCTTCTATCACTGCAATCTGAGGGGGTGGGGTATTTTCTTCTGTAAATACTGACTGAAACTCCTTGTTCAATTCTTTGCAGATCTCTTCATCCGTCTCAGTGATGCTTCCATCCGCTCTCTTTAGCCTTAAAACCTGTTCTTTTACCTTCAGTTTTCCTCTGATAAAGCTGTGGAAAAGCTTGGGATTTTCTTTAGCCTTCCTGGTGATGTCCCTCTCATAGTCTCTCTCTGCCTCTCTCCTTTTACTTAGGTAGTCATTTCTTGCTCTTTTGTAGGTTTGCCAGGCATTTATGTTTTTTCTCCTCCTATACCTTTTCCAGCATTTGTCTCTCCACTCCTTAGCTCTTTTACACCCATTATCGAACCATTTCTCTCTGGCATGAATTACACCTACTTTGGTGACAGGTATGCAGCAATCTACTATCTTCCCATATTTCTCACAAAAGATGTCATACATTTCTTGTACAGATTTGTTGTAAAATAAGGTTCTCCAGTCAATAACTGCAAAAAGCTCATTCATTTTGATGTAATCTCCTTTCAGATAGTTCCTCCTCATGTCCTCAGTGCCTCTACTCTCAGGAAGAATATCTTCAATGATATACTCCATCAACAACACACAGTGGTCACTCTTTCCAATTGGTGGTTCATACTCAATTTTTTCAATATCCAACACATTATCTGTGAACACTAGATCAAGTAGTGATGGCTCATCCCCACCCCTGGCCCTTGTTGGTTCCATTACATGTTGGTGTAGGAAATTCCCTTGTACGCAATCTAGGAATCTTGCCCCGAATGAGTCCTCACCACTGTGTGGGTCAAGATTTATCCAATCTATCTCTTTATGATTAAAGTCTCCCATAATCAAAATCCTACATTTTTTTTCCCGTGCCATGTTAACAACTGAGTTTATGACTTCAATAGTACCTATATGACTTTCCTCATAAACTTCAAGCCTATTTTGGTTCCTTGGTGGGTTGTATACAACAGTTATTATAATGCTCTCTGACCCAGTATTTATGCGAGCAACAAGAAATTCCTTGAACTCACTTTCTATAGCCAAGTTTATTTCTTCGACTTGAATCCTTTCACTTATGAGCAGTGCTATCCCTCCACCAGTCCTCTCAGATCTTTCAACCCTTAGTATTCTGAAACCCTTAGGAAAAACTGTGACACTGTTTATGTCCTCACTCAACTTAGTGTCTGTAATTGCTACTATATCTGCCTTACTGTTGTGAATCCTATCTTTTAATTCTACTGCCTTACCAGCTAATCCATCAGCATTTGTGTATAACAATCTTAATGAGGCCCCATCCTCTGATCTTCTGTCATTATCTTCTTTATCTCCCCTTTGCCTGGAAGAACTCTGTAATGAAAATTTTTCTTCTCTTCTTCATTTCTTTCATCATTTAACCTTCTTGCCTCTTGCAACAAGTTTTTGATCTTTCCCATCTCTTCCTGTGTTCTGTATTGTCTAATGAACACTTCTTTGAATTCTTGAAGGTCTTTTAGACTTTTTTTCTCAACAATATTTCCCTACATGTTTCCCCTCTCTCAAAGGTTACTTTTGTTGGTCTCGGCTTTCCTTCCCTCGAATATTTACCTAGTTGGTGTATGTTTACAATATCCTCAGGACCACATACTACTCCAAGCTTTCTTATCAGGTCTACAACCCTAGCTTTATTTTCTTCAAGTCTCCCCTGCCATGTTGGCTCCTGGGACTCGCTTATGCCTGAGATTACCACTGTCTTCTCCTTATCAAGTGCCTGTCTGATGAGTGGGTTTGCCCTTTCCATCACAACGTCTTTCATTTTTTCGATTACTGTCTCTTTATAGATCAATAGTTAGGTGGATAGTGCTTAAATTCCTATAAAAAAATAGTTTCTATATTCTTAATAATGTGCGAGCTGTATGAAGTCACAGGTGACAATCTCAAGTTAGTGTTCTGGTATTGTGAGAGGAGGAGGAGGAGGAGGAGGAGGAGGAGGAGGAGGAGGAGGAGGAGGAGGAGGAGGAGGAGGAGGAGGAGGAGGAGGAGGAGGAGGAGGAGGAGGAGGAGGAGGAGGAGGAGGAGGAGGAGGAGGAGGAGGAGGAGGAGGAGGAGGAGGAGGAGGAGGAGGAGGAGGAGGAGGAGTTTTGATTAATATTTTGAGTCCTAGACGTACTGATGATTAACCTCTTGTGTTAGAGCATGGAAATTTGAATTGATTTAAAAGTGAATAATGCATTTATTTATACATTTGTTTACTGATATATTTTATGTAGTTTCTCTTACTGAGCGCAATGAGCCTTTTTTCATTAATTATTATTCACTTAAAATATTTATCTATTAATACTTAAACGTTTTGTTTATGTTTTTTAAAATATATTGTCACTTTATGAGGATATTTTTTTTTCTATTCTTCCAGTTAAATATTACATGTGTGTGTGTGTGATTACCTAATTGTGATTACCTAATTGTGTTTACGGGAAAGAGCCCAAAGCTCGTATCTTCCCGTCTCCTGATCGGTTCCATTTTATACTTAGTGATACTAATCATACCTGTCCTTAAAACTATGGATTGAGATAGCATTAACTACCTCCTCGCTTAGCCAATTCCAATTATCAACTACTCTTACACTGAAAAAGTATTTCCTTACATCTTGCAAAGAAGTTTTCTTACGAAGCTTCAAACTATGACCTCTAGTTCTAGAGCCAGCCATATCAAAATATCGATCCCTATCCACTCTATCATAACCATGAAGGAATTTAAAGACTGTCACCATATCCCCCCTCACTCTTCTAGCTTCGAGTGATGGTAAGTCTAATTCCCTCAGCCTCTCATCATAACTGAGATTGCGTATTTCTGGCACCAGTTTCGTGGCATGTCTTTGAACTTTTTCAAGCTTAGCTATGTGCTTTTTCAAGTGCGGATTCCAAAAGGGGGCTGCATATTCGAGTTTTGGCCTCACATAGGTTACATAAATATTTCTGAACATTTCCTTGTCCATGTGCCTGAAGGCTACCCTTACATTTGATAAGAATGCATATGCTGCCCTTACTATGTCATTTATATGTATTTCTGCCAGTATGTTTACTCCTAGATCTCTCTCATTTTCTGTCTCTTGAAGTTGTACTCCAGCCACCGAGTAGTCAAGCTTGGGCCTTCTTGCACTTGTATCCATTCTCATTACCTTACATTTTGAAGTATTGAATTTCATTAGCCACTTTTCTGACCACTCATGCAGATTATTTAGATCCTCCTGAAGTTCTCTACCATTGTTCTCGTTTTTTACTTTCTTCACAATCTTTGCATCATCTGCAAACATATTCATGAATGAATTTACAGACTCTGGTAGGTCATTTACATATACAAGGAACAAAAGTGGCCCTAAAACTGAACCCTGTGGAACTCCACTACTAACTCTTCTCCATTCAGACTCTGAGTGTCTTACTCTAACCCTCTGTTCCCTTCCTTCTAAGTAAGTTTTTATCCATTCCAAAACATTTCCACCTATTCTAGCCATTGATTGCAGCTTCCTAATAAGTCTCCCATGTGGAACAGTGTCAAACGCTTTCTGGAAGTCTAGGAATATGCAATCTGCCCAGCCCTCTCTTTCCTGTAAGATTTGGCTTACCTCATTATAAAATTCTAATAAGTTTGTTACTGTTGATCTACCTTCTCTGAAGCCATGTTGCCTCACTGACAAAAAGTTGAAGTATTCCAAGTGAAGAGAGATATGTTTCCTTAGTAGTTTCTCCATAACTTTGCAAACCATGCTGGTCAAGGAAACTGGTCTATTGTTCAGAGCCGTATCCCTCCTTCCCTTTTTGAAGATAGGTATCACATTTGCTTGTTTCCAGCATCTTGGAATCTCCCCCGACTCCAGTGACTCCTTAAATATGATACTTAGTGCCACTGATATTGTGTTTGCGCATTTTTTAAGCACATGAGGGGATATGTCATCAGGACCTGTAGCTTTATGAACATCTAAATCCATCAGCGCTTTGTGTGTGTGTGTGTGTGTGTGTGTGTGTGTGTGTGTGTGTGTGTGTGTGTGTGTGTGTGTGTGTGTGTGTGCGCGTGTGTGTGTTTATGTGTGTGTATGTGTGTAAAATCAACCCTGTCTCTAAACCAGAAATTGAAATTAAGAGAGTATATTTATATTATATTTTTATATTTTTATGTTTGACACCGGAACGGGCAAGGGAAATTCCCTTCGTCGAGCCCAGGCACCAAGAAAACCTAAAGCATAGGGAAACAGAGACTGGAAGAATAAAACTAAAGCATTTCTAAACTTAATCAGTAAATCAGTAATCCTGCACAAAACAATACAAAATTTAACACAGTAAAACATGTAAAACACAGGTAGTTCCAAGTTAGAAAAACACTGTAAAACATCATTTTAATAAAGCAAAGGTAAAATAAAACACCGCTTCACTGAGCTAGTAGAGCAAATTAGTATTCGTGGAGCAAAACATTAAAACACTTTAAAACACAACTAATATCAAGTCATTAAAACACTGTCAAACACCACTACAGCATTGAAGAGAACACAGAAAAGCATATTTTTCACTGAGCCAATAAAACATACTTAAACATTACTCACGTTTGTAGTTTAAAAAAACTAAAACACTACTAATATTAAATCTGTAAAACACGGTTAATCACCAGTAAAAAACAGCTAACAACAATTTTGAAAAACACTCTCAAGCATCACTGGAACTGAGCCTGTAAAGCAAATTGAAATATTACTCAAGTTGAGACATTAAAGCACTTAAAAAGCCATTGCTATCATTTGTCAATAAAACACGAGAAACCATGACCAGAACTAAAGTCGCAAAATACGGGTCTTAACAACAGACTGTATTAAAACACCTTCGGTATTCATACCTTATATAATGTGTGGTTTTTTTAACCTTTTATAGCATTCTGAAGGCTTTGAATTGAAAAACAGGTAGAATAAAGAAGATAGAAAGATTAGAGAAGATACATAATGTATAGTCTCTCTCTCTCCTCTCTCTCTCTCTCTCTCTCTCTCTCTCTCTCTCTCTCTCTCTCTCTCTCTCTCTCTCTCTCTCTCTCTCTCTCTCTCTCTCTCTCTCTCTCTCTCTCTCTCTCTCTCTCTCCATTGCATACCTAAAGGTCAGACTCAACTGATTAAAACTTGGTACTTGGAACTTGTGCTGAAAGTTTGACTGGGAGGAGGGTCACATTCGTCGTCATAAGTTAAGATGGAAAAGTCAAACCCTCCTTCAGTAGCTGTTTTAATTCCCCCTCCCCCCTTAATTAACTTATCCCTGAAACTCGAGCAGGATCGAACTCACGTTGCTCAGGCTCATCACCAATGAGCTACGGCGGCCTTCCTTTGAAACACACAAACAAGTTAAAGTTAAGAAAAGAGATAACCCGTAGTGCTTTCATTCCCTGCACTGGACCTTAACAGAGAGAGATTTCGCACTTCTTTAAGATCTTGATACAGTCGGTAGCACTCTCTGTGCGTTCATGCATTGTCAGGGGTGTTGTGGGTTTGAGTCTTTCTTAGAAGCAGTTATTTGTTTAACGTATTATCATATAATAATGTATTTATATGACTAAAAACAATTCAGTTCTAAGTTGTGCCTCAAAGCTGGTGCCGGAAATGATAAGAGTGTACCATATTATGTGTCACACTTAGTCCCCATTCGAATGAGGTCTATCACAGACTTGTTGGAGCTGGGGGATTAAGGCTGGAGGGTCTTCCTAATGCCTCGGGATGGGATTGAAACCGCGTTAATTGTTTCACTAGTCGTGCGATCTACCTCTGAGCTATCGCGTCCCCCTAGAACAGGTGCGGGAAACTTTAGAACTTAGTCATGATGAAAAGCTGAGGGATTAGATATAGTTGTGTGCGTGCGTGCGTGCGTGTGTGATTACTTAATTGTGATTACCAAATTGTGTTTACGGTAAAGAGCCCAAAGCTCGTATCTTCCCGTCTCCTGATCGGTTCCATTTTAGACTTAGTGATACTTATCATACCTGTCCTTAAAACTATGGATTGAGATAGCATTTACTACCTCCTCGCTTAGCGAATTCCAATTATCAACTACTCTTACACTGAAAAAGTATTTCCTTACATCCTGCAAAGAAGTTTTCTTACGAAGCTTCAAACTATGACCTCTAGTTCTAGAGCCAGCCATATCAAAATATCGATCCCTATCCACTCTATCATAACCATGAAGGAATTTAAAGACTGTCACCATATCCCCCCTCACTCTTCTAGCTTCGAGTGATGGTAAGTCTAATTCCCTCAGCCTCTCATCATAACTGAGATTGCGTATTTCTGGCACCAGTTTCGTGGCATGTCTTTGAACTTTTTCAAGCTTAGCTATGTGCTTTTTCAAGTGCGGATGTGTGTGTGTGTGTGTGTGTGTGTGTGTGTGTGTGTGTGTGTGTGTGTGTGTGTGTGTGTGTGTGCGTGTGTGTGTTTATGTGTGTGTATGTGTGTAAAATCAACCCTGTCTCTAAACCAGAAATTGAAATTATGAGAGTATATTTATATTATATTTTTATATTTTTATGTTTGACACCGGAACGGGCAAGGGAAATTCCCTTC
>JAXCGZ010009995.1:12500-22500 GCA_037179515.1 Halocaridina rubra
TTAAATCCATGCAGGTGTTTAGCATTGACAATGTCCTCGCTTAGCGAATTCCCATTATCAGGTACTCATATTAACTGTGTGTAAATGAGCATGTGCCTTTTTGAGTTGGTGTGGAGGCGTGTGCGGTCGTTGCTTCCCATTTTCCTGACGGGCTATCCTTGGTTGTCACATCCAATGAAGATGATGAAAATAACTATAGACCTATATCAATCTTACCGTCCTTAAGTAAAGTGTTTGAAAAAGCGATTGTTCACAGACTCAAAGAATTCCTTGAAAAGTTCAACCTGTTACCTGAAAATCAATACGGATTCCGTAATAATAAGACCACTGAAACAGCAATAATGAACTTTACAAGTGATGTTTATCAAAATTTGGAAAATAAAAACTTTGTTGCAGGGGTTTTCCTAGACTTGTCCAAAACATTTGACTCATTAGACCATGATATACTAATAGAAAACCTAAATTGTGTGGGTATTAGGAGAACACCATTACAGTTATTTAAGAGCTACTTGAAAAATAGAAAACAAGCCGTATATTGTAATGGGAAAGCATCTTTGATGCAAACTATTGAGAGGGGAGCACCACAGGTATCAATACTGGGCTCACTGTTATATTTAGTTTATATAAATGATATTTCCAATGCCAGTAATAAATTCAAATATATTCTTTATGCAGATGACACCAACCTTCTCTTGCATGATAATAACCTTGACCACCTGCATACTGTTTTAAATAGTGAACTAGAAAAAATAACAACTGGGTCTCTGTTAATAAATTAAAGCTAAATGTTTCCAAAACTGACTATATCTTATTTCAAAATAGATCTGTAGTACACAATATTGGTCAAGTTAATATGAATGGGTATGAAGTTAAAAGAGTTGCTTGTAAGAAATTTTTGGGAGTAATTATTGATGAAAATTGAAGTTGGAATATCATATTCAATCTGTCTGCTCAAAAACTGTCCAAGACGTGTGGAATTTTGTATAAAATTCGCCATAACCTAACAAATGAGGCCTTAAAAAGCATATACTATTCCCTGTGTTATCCTCATATTATATACTGTTTGTCCATCTGGGGTTGTACTTGGCCGTCAATTGTAAGGGATGTATTTGTAACTCAGAAAAGACTGATCAGAACTATTACAGATAGTGGAAAATATGACTCAACTTCCTCTTTATTCAAGGAGCTAAACTTGCTTAAATTTTATTACTTGATACAATATTTCTGTCTTATTTTTATACATAGTGATGTTAATGATAACAATCATAACAGAAAATTATTTAGATTTATTCAACACAACCATGAAACCAGAGGTAACAATATAAATTTGATATGTCCACAGCCGAGAACAACCTTGTACAAATTTTCTATTCACTGTTTTGGCCCAAAATGTTGGAATGCACAACCAGAAGATTTAAAATCAATAACTGGCATAACTTTATTTAAAAAGAAACTCAAACAGCATTTATTTACTAGGCAAAATCAAGCAGCTGTTGATTAATAATTAATAAAGTATTGGTGCATCATTATATCCAGATTAAGGTTAGGCTACTGTTTTGTTTTATTACAAGATAATTATGAGATTGCTATATTGGAGCTTTTGTTAACTATTGCCGTCATACTTTGAATTATGTGAAATGTATATTAAACTGCCTGCCAAGGAGCTCTTGCTCAGCAGGCTAGTGCCTCTGAATATAAAGTACATATTTATTCCTGTATATATACTGAATTTTTGGCAATAAAATCTATGACTCTATGACTCTAAAATGACATCCAGTTATCAGGTTTCTTACACTGATATAGTTTGTGTGTATTTGCCCAATTTATGGCAGTAACTCCCCGTCTCCTCCTTGGTTTATTTTTTTTTTCATTCTTGTTCTCGTGCAAGAATAGTTTATAACTGGAATTCATTAAGTGAGGAAACAGTAAATGCTCTAATTCATTCACGGATTTAAGGATAGATCATATTGGATCTTGTAAAGATGAATAACACCCACAACCCCATGTAAAGTTGAATAACCCCGGAATCAACCTTGCAAAGATAAATAACCCCGTAATTACACTTGTAAAGTTGAATAACCCATTGTTTGTCTTTATAAGAACCAATTGATATCATGTAGGAATAAAAAACAAAAGTTAGAATACAGTACATTTATTCACATAAATACACAAATGTAAGTGAAAGGAAAAACAGTCAGTAACTACCTTGTAAATAGAAACAACTCCTATAACTACCTTGTAAATATGACAAACCCTAAGACTTGTCTTGTAAAGATGAATAACCCTAAAGGAACCTTTGGTTATTTATCTTCACAAAATGCGATCACGTCTCTCCTTAAATCTTTTAATTAATTTTGCATTTACTATTACCTCTCTTAGTGAATTCCAATCATCAAATATTCTTACACTAAGAAAGCACTTCCTTACATTCCGCAAAGAAGTATTCCAACAAAACAGCAAACTGTGACCTCTAATTCTAGAGCTACCCGTATCAAAATAATTTTGTTCCCTATGCATTCTTTCAAATCCATGAAGGAATTTAAAAACCGTTGCCCTATCCCCTTCATCCATTTAGCTTCGAATGATGGTAAGTCTAACTCCCTCAGCATTTTGCTTGTATGTGTAAGTATGACTAATAAATTCAAGATGCTGATGTTATCCCAAAGACCCTCAAATGACGTTAGTGTTATTTATTATATAAAATGTCCCCCAAAGAATGCATTATGATTTCCCTCTGGATGTCGTGATCATCATCATCATTATCATTCTCTTCATCATCTTCCTTCCTCCCTCTGGGACCACAACGAAATCTTATTACTTATCTTTTCCCGCAATCATCGTCACAAAGATTACTTACTGCCCCCTCCTCCTCCTCCTCCTCTTCTTCTTCTTCTTCTTCTTCTTCTTCTTCTTCTTCTTCTTCTTCTTCTTCTTCTTCTTCTTCTTCTTCTTCTTCTTCTTCTTCTTCTTCTTCTTCTTCTTCTTCTTCTTCTTCTTCTTCTTCTTCTTCTTCTTCTTCTTCTTCTTCTTCTTCTTCTTCTTCTTATTATTATTATTATTATTATTATTATTATTATTATTATTATTATTATTATTATTCTTATTCTTATTCTTATTCTTATTATTATTATTATTATTATTATTATTATTATTATTATTATTATTATTATTATTATTATTATTATTATTATTATTATTATATTATTTTGAGTATTAAATTAGGTGTAAAGGGAATAAGTAAACAGATCCATAATTATATATCTTGTAAATGGATAAGCACTAAATTATTCTGTATTTACTTTACAATCTTCGATATATATATATATATATATATATATATATATATATATATATATATATATATATATATATATATATATATATATATATATATATATATATATATATATATATATTAATATATATATATATATATATATATATATATATATATATATATATATATATATATATATATATATATATATATATATATATTTATATTTGACACTGTCCCACACGGGAGACTTATTAAGAAGCTACAAGCAATGGGAAGAATACTTGAAAATGTCTTGAAATGGAAAAAAAAACATAATTAGAAGGAAAGGAACAGAGGGTTAGAGTAAGCCACTCAGTCTCTATATGGAGAAGAGTTAGTAGTGGAGTTCCACAGGGTTCAGTTTTAGAGCCACTTTTGTTCCTTGTATATGTATATGACCTACCAGAGTCTGTAAATTCATTCATGAATATGTTTGCAGATGATGCAAAGATTGTGAAGAAAGTAAAAAACGAGAACAATGGTAGAGAACTTCAGGAGGATCTAAATAATCTGCATGAGTGGTCAGAAAAGTGGCTAATGAAATTCAATACTTCAAAATGTAAGGTAATGAGAATGGGTACAAGTGCAAGAAGGCCCAAGCTTGACTACTCGGTGGCTGGAGTACAACTTCAAGAGACAGAAAATGAGAGAGATCTAGGAGTAAACATACTGGCAGATTTGTCTCCAGAAATACATATAAATGGCATAGTAAGGGCAGCATATGCATTCTTATCAAATGTAAGGGTAGCCTTCAGGCACATGGACAAGGAAATGTTCAGAAATATTTATGTAACCTATGTGAGGCCAAAACTCGAATATGCAGCCCCCTTTTGGAATCCGCACTTGAAAAAGCACATAGCTAAGCTTGAAAAAGCTCAAAGACATGCCACGAAACTGGTGCCAGAAATACGCAATCTCAGTTATGATGAGAAGCTGAGGGAATTAGACTTACCATCACTCGAAGCTAGAAGAGTGAGGGGGGATATGGTGGCAGTCTTTAAATTCCTTCATGGTTATGATAGAGTGGATAGGGATCGATATTTTGATATGGCTGGCTCTAGAACTAGAGGTCATAGTTTGAAGCTTCGTAAGAAAACTTCTTCGCAGGATGTAAGGAAATACTTTTTCAGTGTAAGAGTAGTTGATAATTGGAATTGGCTAAGCGAGGAGGTAGTTAATGCAATCTCAATCCATAGTTTTAAGGACAGGTATGATAAGTATCACTAAGTCTAAAATGGAACCGATGAGGAGACGGGAAGATACGAGCTTTGGGCTCTTTCCCGTAAACACAATTAGGTAATCAATTAGGTAATCACACACACACACACACACACACACACACACACACACACACATACACACACACACACACACACACACACACACACACACACACACACACACACACACACTTATTAAGAAGCTGCAATCAATGGCTAGAATAGGTGGAAATGTCTTGGAATGGATAAAAACTTACTTAGAAGGAAGGGAACAGAGGGTTAGAGTAAGACACTCAGTGTCTGAATGGAGAAGAGTTAGTAGTGGAGTCCCACAGGGTTCAGTTTTAGGGCCACTTTTGTTCCTTGTATATGTAAATGACCTACCAGAGTCTGTAAATTCATTCATGAATATGTTTGCAGATGATGCAAAGATTGTGAAGAAAGTAAAAAACGAGAACAATGGTAGAGAACTTCAGGAGGATCTAAATAATCTGCATGAGTGGTCAGAAAAGTGGCTAATGAAATTCAATACCTCAAAATGTAAGGTAATGAGAATGGGTACAAGTGCAAGAAGGCCCAAGCTTGACTACTCGGTGGCTGGAGTACAACTTCAAGAGACAGAAAATGAGAGAGATCTAGGAGTAAACATACTGGCAGATTTGTCTCCAGAAATACATATAAATGGCGTAGTAAGGGCAGCATATGCATTCTTATCAAATGTAAGGGTAGCCTTCAGGCACATGGACAAGGAAATGTTCAGAAATATTTATGTAACCTATGTGAGGCCAAAACTCGAATATGCAGCCCCCTTTTGGAATCCGCACTTGAAAAAGCACATAGCTAAGCTTGAAAAAGTTCAAAGACATGCCACGAAACTGGTGCCAGAAATACGCAATCTCGGTTATGATGAGAGGCTGAGGGAATTAGACTTGCCATCACTCGAAGCTAGAAGAGTAAGGGGGGATATGGTGACAGTCTTTAAATTCCTTCATGGTTATGATAGAGTGGATAGGGATCGATATTTCGATATGGCTGGCTCTAGAACTAGAGGTCATAGTTTGAAGCTTCGTAAGAAAACTTGTTTGCAGGATGTAAGGAAATACTTTTTCAGTGTAAGAGTAGTTGATAATTGGAATTCGCTAAGCGAGGAGGTAGTTAATGCTATCTCAATCCATAGTTTTAAGGACAGGTATGATAAGTATCACTAAGTCTAAAAATGGAACCGATCAGGAGACGGGAAGATACGAGCTTTGGGCTCTTTCCCGTAAACACAATTAGGTAATCACAATTAGGTAATCCCCCCCCCCCACACACTCACCCACACCACACACACACACACACACACACACAGAGTAAACATACTGGCAGATTTGTCTCCAGAAATACATATAAATGGCATAGTAAGGGCAGCATATGCATTCTTATCAAATGTAAGGGTAGCCTTCAGGCACATGGACAAGGAAATGTTCAGAAATATTTATGTAACCTATGTGAGGCCAAAACTCGAATATGCAGCCCCCTTTTGGAATCCGCACTTGAAAAAGCACATAGCTAAGCTTGAAAAAGTTCAAAGACATGCCACGAAACTGGTGCCAGAAATACGCAATCTCAGTTATGATGAGAGGCTGAGGGAATTAGACTTACCATCACTCGAAGCTAGAAGAGTGAGGGGGGATATGGTGACAGTCTTTAAATTCCTTCATGGTTATGATAGAGTGGATAGGGATCGATATTTTGATATGGCTGGCTCTAGAACTAGAGGTCATAGTTTGAAGCTTCGTAAGAAAACTTCTTTGCAGGATGTAAGGAAATACTTTTTCAGTGTAAGGGTAGTTGATAATTGGAATTAGCTAAGCGAGGAGGTAGTTAATGCTATCTCAATCCATAGTTTTAAGGACAGGTATGATAAGTATCACTAAGTCTAAAATGGAACCGATCAGGAGACGGGAAGATACGAGCTTTGGGCTCTTTCCCGTAAACACAATTAGGCAATCACAATTAGGTAATCACACACACAGTTAAGCCGAATCTTACAGGAAAGAGAGGGCTGGGCAGATTGCATATTCCTAGACTTCCAGAAAGCGTTTGACACTGTTCCACATGGGAGACTTATTAGGAAGCTGCAAGCAATGGCTAGAACAGGTGGAAATGTCTTGGAATGGATAAAAACTTACTTAGAAGGAAGGGAACAGAGGGTTAGAGTAAGACACTCAGTGTCTGAATGGAGAAGAGTTAGTAGTGGATTTCCACAGGGTTCAGTTTTAGGGCCACTTTTGTTCCTTGTATATGTAAGTGACCTACCAGAGTCCGTAAATTCATTCATGAATATGTTTGCAGATGATGCAAAGATTGTGAAGAAAGTAGGAAACGAGAACAATGGTAGAGAGCTTCAGCAAGATCTAAATAGTCTGCATGAGTGGTCAGAAAAGTGGCTAATGAAATTCAATACTTCAAAATGTAAGGTAATGAGAATGGGTACAAGTGTAAGAAGGCCCAAGCTTGACTACTCGGTGGCTGGAGTACAACTTCAAGAGACAGAAAATGAGAGAGATCTAGGAGTAAACATACTGGCAGATTTGTCTCCAGAAATACATATAAATGGCGTAGTAAGGGCAGCATATGCATTCTTATCAAATGTAAGGGTAGCCTTCAGGCACATGGACAAGGAAATGTTCAGAAATATTTATGTAACCTATGTGAGGCCAAAACTCGAATATGCAGCCCCCTTTTGGAATCCGCACTTGAAAAAGCACATAGCTAAGCTGTAAAAAGTTCAAAGACATGCCACGAAGCTGGTGCCAGAAATACGTAATCTCGGTTATGATGAGAGGCTGAGGGAATTAGACTTACCATCACTCGAATCTAAAAGATTGAGGGGGGATATGGTGACAGTCTTTAAATTCCTTCATGGTTATGATAGAGTGGATAGGGATCGATATTTTGATATGGCTGGCTCTAGAACTAGAGGTCATAGTTTGAAGCTTTGTAAGAAATCTTCTTTGCAGGATGTAAGGAAATACCTTTTCAGTGTAAGAGTAGTTGATAACTGGAATTGGCTAAGCGAGGAGGTAGTTAATGTTATCTCAATCCATAGTTTTAAGGACAGGTATGATAAGTATCAGTAGAAAACAGAACCGATCAGGAGACGGGAAGATACGAGCTTGTGGCTCTTTCCCGTAAACACAATTAGGTAATCACAATTAGGTAATCACACACACACACACACACACACACACACACACACACACACACACACACACACACACACACACACACACACACACAAGCTTTTCCAATGAATAGAAGATTTGTAATTATTTACTGGTTCGAGAATAAATGTTATTTCCGTGTACTTTCGATGTTACGTCAGAGAGACCTTATGGGTTATGCAGAAGAGAGTTGGAATAATAATAATAATAACTAATAATAGATAATAATAATAATAATAATAATCAATAATAATAATAATAATAACAATAATAATAATAATAATAATAAGTAATAATAATAATAATAATAATAATAATAATAATAATAATAATAATGATAATAATAATTATAATCCATCCATATACCAGAGCCATATTCCCCCTTATAAGGGGGATGGCTGATTCAAAGAAAATACTCTGACTTTTTGTGAGAAGTAAATACAGAGGAGGGGGATTCCCAGTGCCCTCACTGCGCTCCATTGAGTCGACTTTTACGACACGCAGGGGAACACGGAGGAATATTCATCCCCCCTCGTTCAGGGGAACCTTCTCCCTCAAGATTGGTTTTAGTATACATATTCATAGGTAGATGATGATAATAAAAACAGATGCTCAAAATTTACATCCTCCTCCGGGCTCCATTCATCTAATGGTGTAGTTATTCAGCTTACTGAGTTCACAGTGTCTTCCTCGCGAGAGGATGTCTATAATAGCTTATTGTACAGTACTTTTGCACGTAGAATCACCTCCCTAACTTAGCAGCCCCGAGTTTGGCACCCCTTCTCTTGTGTCTCTGCCATTTAAATAGGCCCAGTGGATACACCAGTGGATGTGTGATGAGTGCGGTGAAACAGCATCTTCACGAGCTAGATGGATAGCACTCAGTGAACACAGCGCCTACCTCCAACCCAGAAGGTCCAGAGTTCACACACACACACACACACACACACACACACACACACACACACACACACACACACACACACACACACACACACACACACACACACACACACACACACACACACACACTAAAGGGGAATGTGGCAGTAAAAGAGGCTGTAAAGGTGGTGACACTGGAAAACATACAAACAGTTGACTATAAAGAGACAGTAATCGAAAAAATGAAAGACGTTGTGATGGAAAGGGCAAACCCACTCATCAGACAGGCACTTGATAAGGAGAAGACAGTGGTAATCTCAGGCATAAGCGAGTCCCAGAAACCAACATGGCAGGGGAGACTTGAAGAAAATAAAGCTAGGGTTGTAGACCTGATAAGAAAGCTTGGAGTAGTATGTGGTCCTGAGGATATTGTAAACATACACCAACTAGGTAAATATTCGAGGGAAGGAAAGCCGAGACCAACAAAAGTAACCTTTGAGAGAGGGGAAACATGTAGGGAAATATTGTTGAGAAAAAAAAGTCTAAAAGACCTTCAAGAATTCAAAGAAGTGTTCATTAGACAATACAGAACACAAGAAGAGATGGGAAAGATAAAAAACTTGTTGCAAGAGGCAAGAAGGTTAAATGATGAAAGAAATGAAGAAGAGAAGACAAATTTTCATTACAGAGTTCTTCCAGACAAAGGGGAGATAAAGAAGATAATGACAGAAGATCAGGGGATGGGGCCTCATTAAGATTGTTATACACAAATGCTGATGGATTAGCTGGTAAGGCAGTAGAATTAAAAGATAGGATTCACAACAGTAAGGCAGATATAGTAGCAATTACAGAGACTAAGTTGAGTGAGGACATAAACAGTGTCACAGTTTTTCCTAAGGGTTTCAGAATAATAAGGGTTGAAAGATCTGAGAGGACTGGTGGAGGGATAGCACTGCTCATAAGTGAAAGGATTCAAGTCGAAGAAATAAACTTGGCTATAGGAAGTGAGTTCAAGGAATTTCTTGTTGCTCGCATAAATACTGGGCCAGAGAGCATTATAATAACTGTTGTATACAACCCACCAAGGAACCAAAATAGGCTTGAAGTTTATGAGGAAAGTCATATAGGTACTATTGAAGTCATTAACTCAGTTGTTAACATGGCACGGGAAAAAAAATTTAGGATTTTGATTATGGGAGACTTTAATCATAAAGAGATAGATTGGATAAATCTTGACCCACACAGTGGTGAGGACTCATTCGGGGCAAGATTCCTAGATTGCGTACAAGGGAATTTCCTACACCAACATGTAATGGAACCAACAAGGGCCAGGGGTGGGGATGAGCCATCACTACTTGATCTAGTGTTCA
>JAXCGZ010009995.1:30000-56415 GCA_037179515.1 Halocaridina rubra
CACTACACTAATAATAATAATAATAATATTAATAAGTAATAAGTAATAATAATAATAATAATAATAATAATAATAATAATAATAATAATAATAATAATAATAATAGCAATAATATTAGTAAAAAATAATAATAATAATAATGAAAATAATAACAATAATAATAGTACAAAATAATAATAATAATAATGATAATATTCCTTCATTCCACAAAGTATACTCTGGGTATACTTACAATGTTTATGCAACAAAAAACTATAGATAGAAAGAAAGATAGTTAGGCGGATAAAAAGAGAGTGTGTGTTACATAGTTTATATTTACTTGTTCTAATTGATTTCTTTTTGAGGTAACTTTCTAAAGGCCTGTGTCCCCAGTCCTACCCGTAAGGATCTAGCATCTTTAAATTCTTCTTCTTCTTCTTCTTCTTCTTCTTCTTCTTCTTCTTCTTCTTCTTCTTCTTCTTCTTCTTCTCTTCTTCTTCTTCTTCTTCTCTTCTTCTTCTTCTTCTTCTTCTTCTTCTTCTTCTTCTTCTTCTTCTTCTTCTTCTTCTTCTGTTGTTTCAGTCTCACCCATCCACTTCCAGGCTCTGGAACTCTTTCTCTTTCTGTCTTCCCTAACTGTTATGACCTATCATCCTTTATAAAAACAGCTGATCTGTCATCATCTCAGGGCCTAATCTTACTATATTTCTATTTCTTCATTTCTTCGACCGGTCTTTCAGGCTGGCCTCTTTTATTTGTTTATCGTTCTCTTATTTCTCCCTTGTTCTTAAGCTGCTTCTTCTCCTTCTCAGTGTTTTCTTGATGCCCGGATCCGATGAAGGCACTTGTCTTTGGCGTCCCGGCGTCATACCCGTAAAGAATTTAAGGCAAACGTGTACTTTCACACACCCTAATAAGTGAAATAAAACTACAGAAGTTTGGATCTGTGTCGCAAGTAACAAGGAAACAATAATTTAAATTGTCAACTCGTCTCTCAAATGGGCATTAACTAACCTAAACAAAATGTCCCTAAACAAGAATATCTTCCATGCTTTGTATGGGGTCGCTGAATGACGCTAGAGTACTGGAAACAAACGCTTTCTTTTAGTAGAGAATTTTACGTCTTGGTATCATTGCTGACCCCAACTAATCAATCGTACAGTATTGGTTGTCATTACAAAGGTCCAAGGCTTGTTGGGCTATATATAGATCTATTTATCAATTTTACCTTTAAGAATATGTCGGTGTAAATAGTTGATTAGTCTGTGTGTCATGGCCGTTCACGCGGGGGGGGGGGGGATTGAGCTGTGCGAGATATATAAGCTGTAACATTCGCACTATGATCTCTCATACTGAGTGTGTGTGCGTGTGCGC
Source organism: Halocaridina rubra (assembly GCA_037179515.1). Lineage (NCBI taxonomy): Eukaryota > Metazoa > Arthropoda > Malacostraca > Decapoda > Atyidae > Halocaridina > Halocaridina rubra. The sequence goes on from JAXCGZ010009995.1 coordinate 31,354, forward strand.
GTGTTTGTAATTACCTAATTGTACTTACGGGAAAGAACCTATGCTCGTAACTCCTCGTCTCTTGGTGGGTTCCATTTTTATACTCAATAATACTTATCATATTTACCTTTAAATCTCTGAATTGAATTAGCATTAACTACCTCCTCGCTTTGCGAATTCCAATCATCAACTGTTCTTACACTAAAAAAGTACTTCCTCCTTCCATCCCGCAAAGAAGTTTTCTTACGAACAATACAGATGCCCCTCGAGCGTTTTGGTGTTGTCGTCCCATCGCACAGGTCATTGAGAACTATTGAACTCATAATTGATACATAGATTCTGGTCTTATTTATTATGACTTAGGCGTAGCTTGCAAGAACATATATCGCATAGAGAGCCAATCAGTACAGGGAATCTTTATGTATTTGGAACTTTTACGTGGTCGGGTTGTCAAGACTGTGTTTAGATATATTTATTGAAGTTTCGGAATTATATGCTATATAATGTTGAAAGTAATTGTATCTTCGTTTTCTTCATCTTCTTCTTCTTCCTTCTCTTATTATTATTATTATTATTATTATTATTATTATTATTATTATTATTATTATTATTATTATTATTATTATTATTATTATTATTATTATTATTATTATTATTTTGCCTCCAGATCCCTTTTAACTATTTACTCTCCATCTGTGAACTTTATCTCCAGTAAATGGCTAATAAGTGCTTTTTTCTCCAGTTGGTCTCATTTTGCTTTTGTTGAATGCAAGTGATCCAATGGGTGATTTTTGTATGATCGATGTACATTAGACATACTTAAAACCTACCTCAACATTTGAAGAGTTGTCTTAGCTATTTGTCAAATGGGAATAAAATCTCTATAAAGAATTCCAAATATACAGAATATTTCTCAGTATCGAGATTTTGACGTTTTATTTTACCCATTCATCAAACTAGACCAGTCGTCTCTTGGAGCCGCGATGTCTCGTCAGTAGTGTGCGCAAATCGGGAAGCGGCTAATGTATGTTGGCGCTCACCGCGGGCGTTAGGAAGGGCGTGCAGCAGCCTTAATTACCCGGCTCCCACCCCCATTCGAATGGGAACTATCTGTGACACATAAAACGGTATACATTTTAACTATTCATCTCTCTGGAGGTATTATGCGACAAAATATTAGATGTTAAGTATATATTCCTTTTTATCTTTATTTTTTTCCATGTTCATATGGGTCGCTGTTTCTCTAAGCTACTTAGAGGCTAGCATTGGTTTTGGCTTAAAGTATAACGGCCATTTGTCTTTGCACACATCAATGCTCTTTATGGATCCGGGCTTGCGATCGGTGCTGAATTGAGCTGACTTGCTCCCCAAGTAGCTGGATTATACATACATACATACATACATACATACATACATACATACATACATACATACATACATACATACATATCTCTGGAAAAGAATATAAATGGCATAGTAAAGACTGCATATGCTTTCTTAACAAATATAAGGGTAGCTTTCAGACACATGGACAAGGAAATGTTCAAAAATAAGTATGTGACTTATGTGAGACCAAAGCTTGAATACGAAGCCCCCTTTAGGAATCCGCACTTGTAAAAGCTTATGGAAAAGCTGGAAAAAAAGATTCAGACAAGCCACGAAACTGGTGCCAGAAATGCGAAGTCTTAGTTATGAGGAGAGGCTGAGGGAATTAGACTTACCATCTTTCGAAGCTAGAAGAAAAAGAGGTCATATGTGACGGTTTTTAAAGTCCTTCATGGCTTGACAGAGTGGAGAGGGATCGGTATTTTGATATGACTGGCTCTAGAACTAGAGGTCATAGTTTGAAGCTTAGTAAGAAATCGTCTATGCAGAATGTAAGGAAGTACTTTTTTAGTGGTAGAATAGTTGATGATTGGAATTCTCTAAACTAGGAGGTAGTTAATGCTAACTCAGGTTATAGATTTAAGAACACATATGATAAGTATCATTGAGTATAAAAACAGAACCGACCAGGAGACCGGTACTTACGAGCAATGTACTCTTTCCCGTAAGCACAATTAGGTAATTACAAACATACATACATACATACATACAAATGCATTTTTAACAATAAAACATAAAAAAGTGCATTATAATAGTTTGTATTATCAGTATATAGTTTCCTAGTTATTACGTGTTTGTGTTTACGGGAAAGAGCCCTAGACCCGACACTTTCCGCCTCCTAGTTAGTTTTCCAGTATTTTGATACTTGTCAAAACTCTCGCTAAAACTGTGAATATTAATAGCATTCACAAATTGACTGCATAACGTGTTCCAATTATATAGTTATGCTTACACTGTATACAAGTTGACTACTTTCTTGCATCCTACAGAGAAGATTTCTGTCGAATTTTTGAAATCTCGCTCTTACTCATATTAAAGTATTATCTTCATCTATAGGCACTATCTGTTGGCCTTCAGTGACAGTAGATGCGGTGTCTGGGTTCTATTCAAGTAAAGAGTTAATATCCTCGTCCTCCTAGAAATTCTTTCGTCTTTCTACTCTCCTTTTCTTTCAAGAAACAGGGGACGCGCATACCGCCTCCCTGTTCCTCTGCATGTCATAAAAGTCAACTAGATGAGGTGTAGCAACAAGACTGAGATCCCCCTTCATGTTTTCTTCCCGCGAAGAGCCGAGGTACTCAAAGGTGTACTGGTAGGAACTCTCCTACCAGCATCCTAGTATTAGAGTTAGAATTGGAGAGGAGATTGTTGGCATGTTTATGAGAGAGGGATGGATGTGTTAGCATTAAACAAAATAAAGGTGGATGGATGTATGCTTTGATTCGACTACCCCGATTGCAAACGGGATTACAGCCCTTGCATATAGTTTATGGAAATTATTTCTGATGGTGTTTTTCAGAGTTGAGAGTGGCTTTGTCCTACCACATCTGTCTAGAGAAAAAGACTCACCTGTTATGCAATTGCATAATGCTTGTTGTGTTGCAATTAGGAGCTGGAAAATTAAGCCAGGATGCCCTTTCTAACGCCCTGCTTGAACACTTTTCCAATGATAATTTTGGAACTCAGTTCCGGTACTTGTCATCCCCGTCTCTTACTATATCTCATCGTTAAAGAAACAGGTCTATAATCCAGCCATTTGGGTACCAAGTCAACTCAACATGGTACCGCTCCCAGGCCTAGATCAGTGTAAAGGAATGATGCCAGAAAGGCAAATGGTCATATAGAATTAAGCCACTAGCATCATTACTCTCCAAATTGCTAGTGAGACACATCAGCCTATATGCCTATTACGCAAAGATTGAAAAAATGTACTTATTTTGGGGCTACTTAGTTCAGTGGTAGAACGCATGAGTCGAAAAGTGTCAATTCCTCAACTCCAACATGTCTGTGTCCACCCCCATTTGAATGAGGACTAATTGTGACACATAAAATGGTGCTTGTATGTTATATTTTGTACTTATATGCAATGATATTTCTTGTATTTTTATCGTTCTTTAATACGAGGTAATTATAAGAAAAGAGTTGCCAAGTTTTGCCAATATATACAAGAAAATCATAAGGCTATTAACAAATAAATAAATTAGAGCTTTAATTAACTTTTTGCCGGTTTTATTTGTCACAATTAGTCCCGGTTCGAATGGGGGTTAACGAAGACATGTTGGAGCTATAAGAAGGATTGAAACTGGATGTCCGTCCTGTTGCCTCATGGATGGATAGAACCCGCGGTTGTCAGGCTCATCACATCCCGATTCGCGCGTACTGCCACTGAGCTAAACGACCCCCAAGTTTTTTAATTAGGTCTTTTAATAAACTTAAAATAGATAACAAAATTTCACACTCATGAACAAATTTTTGAAACAGGTTGATCTCTCTCTCTCTCTCTCTCTCTCTCTCTCTCTCTCTCTCTCTCTCTTCTCTCTCCTCTCTCTCTCTCTCTCTCTCTCTCTCTCTCTCTCTCTCTCTCTCTCTCTCTCTCTCTCTCTCTCTCTCTCCCAGGGAGTTATTTATAGTCCAACATCATATATCCTCACCCTATGAGCTCTAAAAATGATCTATTCATACAACCCAAATAACCTCATTATGCCCATTATCTGCCTATTTTCTCCCCATCTTTTACTATTCTTTTTAGATTTCTTTTTCTCTCTAATTTGCCTCATCGTCTAGAGTTTTGTCTGGCTACATAACTCTCTCTCTCTCTCTCTCTCTCTCTCTCTCTCTCTCTCTCTCTCTCTCTCTCTCTCTCTCTCTCCTCTCTCTCTCTCTCTCTCTCTCTCCTCTCTCTCTCTCTCTCTCTCTCTCTCTCTCGTATTTATTTCCAGTACTCTTCAGAACATGTGCATTAATTAGTATATTGCAGCTGAAAGAGCCATGTCCTCATATTACTATTGAAAATTGTATTGGTTTCTTGCCAAGAGAAGAATCCTGGTCATCCAGCAGGATGTTCTTCATAAAACTAGGTGGCTTACTTAGCTGTGGACGTGCCTTATTTAGCTGTAGGCGGCTTATTTAGCTGTGAGGTTTTAAATTAGCCCTTTTTCCTCTATAATCTTGTATAGTAAAATGCATTTTAGCTTTAAAACAACAAAAAAAGGAGTAGTTTTTTTTGCCATTTTTATGTGTCACCATTAATCCCCATTTAAAAGGGTGTGGACACAGACATATTGGAGTTGGAGAATTGAGGTTGGATGCCCTACCCAACACTCCTCGGTGGGCTCGAACCCACATTGATCCGCCTCACTTCCCGACTTGCTTGGCCCACCACAGAGTTACCGCTTCCCATGTTAAAATGTAGAGTAACAATATATAATTTTGTGTATGTGTACATACGTGTATTGATATGTATGGAAATAACGATATATTATTGTTCTTATTCCAGTTCTTCGCGTGAGATGCGGAACATCGCCGAGAAGATGCGCCGGGACAAACTCAACAACTATGTGTCGGAACTGGCATCCATCCTACCCTTAGTCTGTGGCGCCAACAAACGCATCGACAAAACGTCAGTCCTCAGACTTGCTGCCAACTACATACGAATGCACTCCAGTAAGCCATATGCCAAAATGTCTTGTAGATAGATAGATAGATAGATAAATAAATAGATAGATAGATAGATAGATAGATAGATAGATAGATAGATAGATAGATAGATAGATAGATAGATAGATAGATAGATAGACTGATAGACTAATAACTAGACTGATAGATAGATAGATAGATAGATAGATAGATATATATATATATATATATATATATATATATATATATATATATATATATATATATATATATATATATATATATATATATATAGATAGATATATAGATAGATAGATAGATAGATAGATAGATAGATAGATGGATGGATGGATGGGTGGATGGATCATATGGATAGATAGATAGAGAGATAGATAAATAGATAAAAATCAGCAGGGTTTCATCCCACCCTGGTCACATTTTAAGATAAATTCAGAGTAAGGCAACTGCTTCTCTTCAGCTCCATCATATCATTTAGTCTCCTACGATACGTAGGGCATACAAGAGTAGCAATCTTGTTCATCATATTTAGAAGTTTTTTCTTTGTCTGCACTCCTGAAACTGTATACCTCATATATTACGTATCGGTGTTTACGTGAGAGAGCCTGCTGGCTAGTACAGTGGTAACGCGCTGGCTTCGCATTCACGAGGTCGAAAGATCGGTTCCCGTCCATGACCGAGAGTTTAAGCTGTTTACTGGCAGGAATTGCTGTGGTTGGACACCACAGTGGGGGGTTGGGGATTGCCCTGGCTGACGAATACCCATTGTATTGAAATGGAAATCAAGGTTTATTATTATTATTATTATTATTATTATTATTATTATTATTATTATTATTATTATTATTATTATTATTATTATTATTATTATTATTATTATTATTATTATTATTATAGTAAGTCTGTCTCATGACCAAACTTTCGTATTCTGCACATACCTGAGCAAGAAAAAGAGCAACTCTGTCTCTCTTTTTTTTTTTATTTATCATTGACGTTTATCACATATTAAAAAAAAGAATAAAGCTATGACTGCATATTCCATTAACAAAATTTAGAATTTGAGATTTGTTCTTTGACTCGGCCACGTTCCTTACAAGGGGGAATGGAGCCACTGTATATATAGATAGGTAGTTCAGCTACTTCCAATTATCAACAATTCTCACCCTGACAAAAAATTTCTTTCTTTCTTCCTCGGAAGTCCAGTGAACTGCAAGTAAGAGCAAAGAAATGTTGTACAAAGTGATATACAAATATATGCTTAAGGTAGTTTTAATGTCCCTTTTTATTTTTTTTTTATTTTTTCAGTGTTTGGTGATGTTGGAGAGAGGAGTGCTGCCAGTGCCCCAGGACATGTGTACAGAGTCTTAATGAGTACAGTGGAAGAGGTAATTCTGTTATACAGTTCTTTCCAGTTTTATGTGTCATAATTAGTCCCCTTTCGAATGGGGGTGAACACAGAAAGGTTGGAACTGGGGAATCAAGGTGCGATAGGAGAGGTATCCAGCCTTATTCCCCATCCCCAACCTGTCTGTGTCCTTTCCCATATGAATGGAGCCAAATTGTGATTCTTAACCAGCAAAAGATAATAATTCTTTCTCTACAGCCCTGCAGACATCAGTGAGGTGGTATTTATGACCAATCCTCCTGCTTCGGCAATGATATATAGAACACATCCTCCGTGTTCCCCTGGGTGTTGTATAAGTCGGCTATGTAGGGTAGAGCGAGAGGACTGGGTTTTCCTTCGTTTATATATTTCTCCTATGAAATGTCAAGGGGGTAAGAATACCTCCTTCGTGTACTCCTTACAATATTGGATTTATTTAATAAATGTATTTTTTACCCCCTGAAGGAGGGGGGCTAGAATACTTCCTCCGTGTTTCCCTGCGTGTCGTAAGAGTCGACTAAATGGGGTGGAGCGAGGGGACTGGGAATCCCATCCTCTGTATTTTTCCCAAATAGGATATTTTGCCTTGACTCAGCCAATTTCCTTATAAGGGAAAAAATGGCTCATATATATATATATATATATATATATATATATATATATATATATATATATATAATATATATATATATATATATATATATATATATATATATATATATATATATATATATATATATATTTTTTTTTTTTTTCCAGACTTAATGTCTTTTGTTTCAAGTGGACCGTGATAGTGCAGTGGTTAAGAGTTCTTAACTCGGGAAGTGACAAACCCGTGATTGAGCCCACCACAGGGTGTAAGAAGGGTAGTCCCAGCCTTAATTCCACAGCTCCAACTTGTCTGTGTTCTCACCTATTCTAATGGGGATCAGCAGCACCGCATAAAAACGTCAACAAATATCCATTTTTTTTTTTAATAATCGCAGCTTTGAGTATGTGAATCCATTGTTTATGAAGAAACAGACGATGTCAAGGGGTATAATTTTCTTAACTTCATTTGCAGGTGAATGGTGGGTTCCTCCTCGTCGTCACGTCATCTGGAAAAGTCGTGTTTGTCTCGGAAGCTATCGAGGGATTTTTTGGTCATACTCAGGTAAAACTCTATCTATTTCCTTGACCATAAGTTCTCATGACCTTTTAACAACTGTTAGATGCATTGCTCCTTATTAGTTAACTCGGAAAGGAACCATTGAGCGTTGCTGACATTTTGGCTTGACTATTTTGACACCATCCGTCTTGTAGAGATAGTTAATTTGTTAGGTTAACTTTCAAAATATAAAAATCTTAGCACCAACGCGTCCATCGCCAAATGGGTTGTCGCCAGAATGGGTTTAGCACCCAACTAGTCGGCGCCAAAATGGCAGCGTTGAAATGTGCCAAACCTTGATGGTGAATGATGGCAGCCCTTTATTCCTAAGGAGCTAAGTAGAGTGAACAAGGTATATTAGCTTCTGGTGAATATGTGTGCTCTTACTCGGTCACAAGGAGGATTACAGCCATTGTTCATGTATATATGTACCATCTCTCTATAGTTAGCAAATATACGTTCTTGGTATGTATTAATGCTGTTATTGCAACTTCTTAAAAGCAATGTCTTCATCTTTACAGTCTTGAGCTTAGAGTGCCTCTGAGGGATACTCATCAATGCCTTCAATTTTATATTACCAAATACTTAATGAAAAGCAACTTTCTTAGGTTACAGATCCCTCAGGGGTTGCTGTGGTACATATCTGATTACTTTGCCAAAGGAGGAGAATATTTTATATCAGACTTCCTAAATATCCCCATTGTGACAGAATGGTTTAAGTTAGGCCCCAAAAATAATAATTTGCAAAATACATATTATGGATAGATAGATAAATAGATTAGTAGATAGATAGATAGATATATGTATAATATTTATGTTGAATTCAGATCCTTGTTTTTTTTATATCATAGGTGCGAGAAATTCCAGATTACCGTTTAATGCATACATTGGCAACACTTATTGATCTTCTGGGAGACGTGAGATATTTTTTTTTCTTGATTCGGGCCCAACATTCGCTTCTAAAATGTCAGATTTACTTACAAAATACTTTCAGCTACAGCAGTTATATACCTGTAATATTCAGACTAAAATAAATAAATAAAGTAATTATATAACTGTTCTTAAGGTCAGAGCTAATTTTTTATTTAGATTTTACCGGTATACAACAGCTGTATATATATATATATATATATATATATATATATATATATATATATATATATATATATATATATATATATATATATATATATATATATATATATATATTTGACAATATTGAATGAGTAACATTAACCTTGTTTGAGGTGAACATTTGACCCCGTATTGACATGAAAAATATCTTATATGAGCCGAAGGACCATGAAAGTCGTGTGTAAGCGAGTTCAAATCAAGTAATCGATGTTTTCTTTTAGAATTATGTATTGTGGTGTTGCTGCTTAGCTGATTTGTTAAAAAAATAGCTTACACAAATCTTATAAGAAACTTATTAAAACTTATTAAAGCTTATGTACGTATCTAAGATTAGCAGGTATCATGAAATGAACAATGCACGTTGGAATTAGGCACACAGTCATTAAGAGAATGACCTATGATGAGATTGATTGCCTTCTATATTGACATTATGTATCACAAATATTTACCATGGCCGCAGTACCCTTTGTAAGGGGGATGGTCGAGTCAAAGCATTCGCATTCATCAGCAGCCAATCTTCCTTGATCATTCCATTTTAGTCCTTGGGGAAAAATTCCCCATCCTCTACCACATTGCTCGGGTCATCCTCAGGATAAACGGGCAAGGACCATCCACCACGAGGGTTGGCAGCCGTAGCTGGATTCCCCCTCCCCACCGCTTCATCTCATGACATTATGTACAGTGATTGTGTGTTTTTTTTTGACAATAAATTTAATAGTCTTTTATTTCTCTTTTTATATCTCAACAGGTGGATCTGCTAGGTAGCAGTGTATATAATGTTCTCCATCCTGAAGATCATGATATATTAAAGGAGCAGTTTGAAACCAAAGGTAAATCACAGATTTTTGTGTTGATTTTTTATTTTCGGCACAGTGCCACATCCTGCCGGAGCTAACAGATTAGTCACAACTTTACAATAGCAAGCCAGCGGGGTTTCATTATGGACTACTTATCCACACTTTTATTTTTTTTTACTGCTGAATGTTAAGTGATTATATTTTTATAGCATTTGATTGCAAAGTTAGCAGACAAGCTTTTTGTTTGCTGGTGTTTGTGTACGCTTGTGCCACGTTTTTGTTTTAGTAAATTTCCCGAGAATGGCACTCTTCTCTCAGCCGCATCTCAATATGTCTTCCTTATGTTTGGCACGTTTGTTTGGCATTTTATGTATTACCATTAATTCCCATTGTTGGGGTGGACACAGAGAGATTGGAGATGGGGAACTAAGTCTGGATGGCTTTCTAACGCCCTGCTGTGGGCTCGATCACCGGTATCTCACCTTCCGAGTCAACTGCTCTATTCACTGCACTACTGCGGTCCCCTTCCCCTTGTTTGTTGTTTTTTATTATTTAATCCTTCATGCCAGGAATGAAACATAAACTAGCTATGGAGTTTGTAATATATATATGATTATATGTGTTTGTATATTAGGAATAATATTTAATGTAAATTTTCTCAGTATATATAATGTCACTGTTAAGCTGTGCTCAGACAATAGGTAAAGTAGGAATAGAGATTTGCCTAATGCCCCTCAGTTTTTGATCATCGTATGTGTTAGAGTTTTTTGTTTATGATCCAGAGCAAACCTTTTAACCACAAACACTCAGGGATAGGAAGTAGTTAGTCCTGTAGTGTCTCTCATGTGGTAGCTCTAGCCATATCAACAGGCTCAGCAAGTACGTCTATATATGTGTGAGGTCCTTGATTGCACAGCATCTTCACAAGCTCTGATTTTGATACGAGTATATAAATTCATATATCATAACTTTCTCTAGTGGCACCCCAAGTCTGTTCAGTAGACAATATTAATGGACCATTAAATGTGTGGGGTCGTTTCTGCAGCAGTATCTTTAAGAGCTGAGACGTGATTTCTACAATAAACAAGGAAGGCAAGTGTGAGGGTCGTCGTCCTCATTTACCAGATATATCATATTTAATTACTTCAAATGATGTACTGCTGGCTAGTACAGTGGTAACGCGCTGGCTTCGCATTCACGAGGTCGAAAGATCGGTCCCCGTCCAAGACCGAGAGTTTAAGCTGTTTACTGGCAGGAACTGCTGTGGGTGGACATCACAGTGGGGGGTTGGGGCTTGTCCTGGCTGACGAATACCCATTGTAAAATGGAAATAAAGTTTATTATTATTATTATTATTATTATTCTTCTTTTGACTTTTCCCATTTGCCGTAGCCACAGCAGATGAGTTGTCTCCATATCACCCTGTTCCCTCCATTCTCCTCCATCACTCACACATTCTCATGTCATTCTTTACCACATCCATTAGCCTCCTCTTTGGCTTACCTCTACCCCTCCTGTCTCGCACCTCCATCTTTAGGACAAAGAATATAAAAGCGAAATTCTTACTCCTTATTACAAGAAATGTCTCTATAAAGTACCTTTCTTAATGCATAGAGAATACCTGTGTAGAATTCCTTCTGTTCTATCATTACATTACAATTTTAATATTCACATTTTGTTTTCTTAATATTTCAGAAGATTCTCGAAGGTCCTTTTTCTGCCGAATGATGGAGAAAGCGCTGTCTCGTAACGATCCCACTCGATACGAAATAGTACATATTGTGGGCACCCTAAAGCCGCTTCCAGACTATTGCTCGTCGAGTAGGTCGCCAGATGCATCCAAATGTTCCACTGGTAATTCATATTTTTGCATCGGTATTTCCTTCATGTTGGTATAAGTTTTAGGGTTTTAAAATGATGTCTTTCCCCTGAAGAAGGGGAGGAATGCCTCCTCCGTGTTCCCCTTTGTGTTTTAAAAGCCGTCTAAATGTGGCAGAATGAGGGGACTGGAAATCCCCTCATATCTATATTTCTCCTACAAAATGTCAAGGTGGCAAGAATATATCCTCCGTGCACCTTTGTATGTCGTAAAAGTTGACAATATGGGACGGAGCGAGGAGAATTGGAGTCCCCTCTTTTGTATTTTCCTGCCACAAAGAGTTAAGATTTTTGCTTTGACTCAGCCACCCTCTTGTAAGGGGGATAATGGGTTTTGTATATAGATACAAACTTTTACCCAAAAGTGTACCACCTGTAATGTTGAGGTATTATAAATACTAAGCCCTTTACTGGCTGCTTGGCTCCCCTTTTTGACATTTGTTTGATATTCTGTCCTTATGCAGAGATTTTTCACATTTTATGTCTATTAATCCCTATTATGGGGGTAGACACAGACAGACTGAAGCTAAGGAGTTAAGAATAGATGCCCTTCCTAATACCCCACGGTGGGCTCAAGTTCGGGCCTGTTACCTCCCGATTTGAGCATTTTTACTACTATGCTACCGTGGTCCTTTATACTCTATCCTTGTATAAGTTAATTAGATTTGCATCGAATAAAACCATGAAACGTTTCTTAAACGTTTCATGCCGTTAAAATGATATTCCTCTGACTATTTTAGATTCCGTAGACAGTGCATTTTATGACTCGGAAGAAGATGAGTCTCCAATCGTTCACACTTCGAGTAGAATTGGAAGCCATGTGTTGATATGTTTTGTGCAAGTGGTCAAAGATAGACCCATCACTGAGCTCTCCCTCGTTGAGGCTACACAGGATGAATATATCACAAGACATGATATGGCCGGAAAGATTCTCTACACTGATCATCGGTAGGGGACATTATTGATTTATATTGATTTTTTTGTATTAAATGAATGTATCAAAAAATATGCTGTTGACGGAAAAATTCTCTACACTGATCGTCGGTAGGGGACATCATTGATTTGTACTGAATTTTTTATATGAATGTATCATAAGACATGCTGTGGACGGAAAATTCTCTACACTGATTATCAATAAGGAAAGTGGTTGATTTTTACTGTAATTTATTAAACTATATTTTATTGATGTTTTTTATGAAAGCAAAAAGTCCCTTGTGCATTAGACATGATCCCTTATCTCTCGAGAGAGTAGCAGTACTGATTGTGCTCATGAGGAACGATTTCCTCACCCAAATTCAAACTTTTCTCAGTTCATGAATCCCTTGTACTAAAGTCAGTCTGTTGTTGTGATAATTATTTGATTAGACATTCATTAGCCGTGAATATTATACCTATTATTATAATTCTGAAACATATATATTTCTCTTGAACTCTGTATCATACTCTAATATATACTGCATATTTTTTTTTGTTCCAGGATTTCCTTTGTGACTGGGCTGATGCCTGGAGAGGTGCTTGGAACGTCAGCCTTTCAATATATGCACGCGGAAGATATGGTTTGGTCGATGGTTGCTCATAAATTAAGTAAGATTTTATAAACGGATGAAGACATGTTACTAATTACTGTTTTATGAGTCGCTGTTTACCGCTTTTCAAATGGGCATTTGCATGGTGGTAAGCACACACAGACAGGTTGAAGCTTGGAATTTAAGGCTGGATGCCCTTCCTAGCACCCCAACAGTGGGCTCGAACACGGGTTTGTCACTTCCCGAGTCGAGGGCTCGAATCACTGCTACTGTGGTACTAGCAGAAGAAGGCATATATTGTAATAATGTTAAAAGGATTTAAACCAAAATTCAGTTAATTTTTCCACGTTCATATGTGAGTTATAAGTATAATCTTGTGGCTCATAAGTAATAAATTATTATCATTATTAATTTTATTACACATCTGATTACTTTAATGTGTGTGGCTCTATTTTTTTTCCTTGCAACAGTGTTCATGAACACCCAAGGACAAGGCTTGGTTTCGTATAGGCTTAAATGTAAAGGAGGAACATTGGTCACCCTTCGGTCTCGTGGGTATATTGAGATAAATAAGCTGACAGGCCAACCGGAATCATTCGTCTGCATAAATACTCTTGTCAGGTAAATTATACTTTTTATTTTAAAAGCTGTCTGTTTGGCATTCATAAATCTTTTGCTTTTTTATGTGTCACTGTTAATCCCCATTATGAGTGGTGGACGCAGACAAAATGGAGCTGGGGAATTAAGCTTCGATGTCCTTCCTAATGCCCCGCGATGGAATTGATTGTGGGTCTATCACATCCTGAGTCAGGTGCTCTAAACACTGCGTAGCCGCGGTCCCCCTGAATGGCATTCATAAGTGTCATTCACAGTTGACATACTGGAGTACTATTCACAACAAGCATGCTAGAAAACTAATTATTTTTTTCTCAAAATGATGCCCTATCCCACTTTTACCATGTAGTAGGTTAGTACATGGCTGAAAGTCTTTTGGACTTTAAATATGACTTACCAGGTCAGCTTTTCGATAAGTCTTCCTTCAGTTACGGTTCTATTTCTATGCTTACATCAACACCGAATATTCATTCATATTCATTACACATCTCTTATTATCTCTCATTTGAAAAGTCGCAACACTACCATATCCATATTTCTTTGCTTTATGTTTTCTTCGTGCCCAGGCCTGATGACGGCTTAGGAGAAATATACTGGTATCACACTTAAGAAAAAAAAAAGTTGAATGCCCACAGCTTAACAAGAAAATGGAGACAATGGGGCTCTATCGTACCCCACGTGTCACCTGTCCTCATGCCTTCTCTAAGCTGTTCCATGGGCAGATAAGGAATGTCCAGTTGAATGAATTTGCCTGCTCTTTTCTCCCATATCCCTTTCATTTCACGTCCTATGACACTGGAATTTTTCTTCCAGTTTTATGTGTCTCAATTAGTCCCCATTTAGAGTGGGTGGACACAACCAGGTTAAAGTTATAAGGGGGATTAAGACTGGATGCCCTTTCTAACGTCCTAGAGAGGGATCAAACCCGTATTGATCACACTTGTCACTTCCCAATCTGCGGCTCTACCACTGAGCTAACGTGGCTCCCTTATGGAACTTAGGGAATTTTATTGAGATAATGATGTTCGGAATAATATTACAGTGGGTATAGTGCCTGTTTTCTACCCAGGAAATTTTAGTTTCCATATCTCAAGGTGACTTTACAGTGGGAATGAGAACAAAGAGAGGGTAGCAGTGGCCCTAGCATGGTATCTAGCTTTAATTTAGCAGGCTTCCTGAGTGCGCCAATATGTGTATGTGGATAGGGGAGGAAGAGCATTTTCACAATTTGGGCTTTCAAAAGACCAAAAATATTTGTTCAAAAGCTCTTTATATTCCTCCTGTAAGGTTAACCGCGGTTCTCCACCAGGCTCTGTTTATTCTGTTTTTCTTCTGATTATTAATAAAATTTCGCAAATTCCAATATATATTCTACGTTCTTTTGCTCTAGTTTGCACTCAGCACTGTCGCATTTTTTTTTTTAGTTTTCCGTTCCAGACCAGTGTCACTTTGGAGAGTGTTAACTGAGTACAAGTGTCCCATTTTCCCTTACTAAATCTTAAAATAACCATCGGGCAGTAGTTTCATATTCAAAATTTCCACTCCCATATAGGCTTTTCAGCCTGTCAGTGAGATCAATCCAACAATTGATCCTTGGGAGTGTTCCTGGAAAATTAAGACTTGATGTTTATTCTGTTTTTCTTCTGTTTCTTAATAAAATTTTGCAAATTCCAATATATATTCTACGTTCTTTTGCTCTAGTTTGCACTCAGCACTGTCGCATTTTTTAGTTTTCCGTTCCTGACCAGTGTCACTTTGGAGAGTGTTACCTGAGTACAAGTGTCCCATTTTCCCTGCCTAAATCTTAAAATAACCATCGGGCAGTAGTTTCATATTCAAAATTTCCACTCCCATGTTGGCTTTTCAGCCTGTCAGTGAGAGCACTCCAACAATTGATCCTTGGGAGTGTTCCTGGAGAATTAAGACTGGAAGCCACATTCCTGTCGTCCTAAGTTGGTCTCAATTGCGGGTCTACCAACTCAGCAAGGGCATGATGATGAAATGCTTTGCTTCTTTACTTCTATTACAACCTTTTTGGAAATATTTTTTCTGGTACATGACCTCTTTACCCCATAGAGTCTATTTTTCTTCAGAAGAGAAGTGTGAGTATCTCCACTAACTTTAACACCTCCCAGTGTCATTCCTATAAACTTATTTAATTATGTACTTTTGTACTTATTTATGATATCTTGTTTACGGTAATGCAATGATATGAAGATTTCATGCTTAGCCAGTAGGGGTCCCCGATCTACGTTGCAGTTCCGTTCCTCAAGACATGTCACAACATGCCTAAATAAGCACCTACGTCACCCACCTATGCTAGTGCAGTAGTGAAGCTCACAATCTAAGCCCTAAAAGCACAATATTTCTGTGATATATGAAAGCATAACTACGACTTAAAAAATACATAGGGGACATTAATATAGAATAATGCGATAAAAGTGTATTAAAAAAAAAAGAGAACAATTCCTTACCTTTATTCCTGTGGTTGGCTTGCACACTGGAAGGGGCGTTGCAAGGTCAGGGAAGGACAGGCTTATCGGGAAGAAGAAGATGGAGAGGCAGGAGAACCTGCAGCAGGTGCTGGAGATACTATGGTTGACTATACTCCTGTGGTTGGGTTGCACACTGGAAGGAGCATTGCAAGGGAGGGAAAGACAAGCTTATTGGGAGGAAAAAGTTGGAGAGGCAGGAGAACCTGCAGAGGGTGCTTAACAAGAAAATGGAAACAATGGGGCTCTATCGTACCCTACGTGTCACCTGTCCTCATGCCTTCTCTTAGCTGTTCCATGGGCAGATAAGGAATGTCCAGTTGAATGAATTTGCCTGCTCTTTTCTCTCATAT
Organism: Halocaridina rubra; assembly: GCA_037179515.1. Lineage (NCBI taxonomy): Eukaryota > Metazoa > Arthropoda > Malacostraca > Decapoda > Atyidae > Halocaridina > Halocaridina rubra. The sequence continues at coordinate 47,699 of JAXCGZ010009995.1, forward strand.
CCCTTTCATTTCACGTCCTATGACACTTGAATTTTTCTTCCAGTTTTATGTGTCACAAGTAGTCCCCATTTGGACAGGGTGGACACAAACAGGTTAAAGTTATAAGGGGAATTAAGACTGGATGCCCTTTCTTGCATCCTACACAGGGATCAAACCCGTATTGATCACACTTGTCACTTCCCAATCTGCGGCTCTACCACTGAGCTAACGTGGCTCCCTTATGCCTGCTGGCTAGTACAGTGGTAACGCGCTGGCTTCGCATTCACGAGGTTGAAAGATCGGTTCCCGTCCAAGACCGAGAGTTTAAGCTGTTTACTGGCAGGAACTGCTGTGGTTGGACACCACAGTGGGGGGTTGGGGATTGCCCTGGCTGACGAATACCCATTGTATTGAAATGGAAATAAAGGTTTATTATTATTATTATTATTATTATTATTATTATTATTATTATTATTATTATTATTATTATTATGGAACTTAGGGAATTTTATTGAGATAATGATGTTCGGAATAATATTACAGTGGGTATAGTGCCTGTTTTCTACCCAGGAAATTTCAGTTTCGATATCTCAAGGTGACTTTACAGTGGGAATGAGAACAAAGAGAGGGTAACAGTGGCCCTAGCATGGTATCTAGCTTTAATTTAGCAGGCTTCCTGAGTGCGCCTATATGTGTATGTGGACAGGGGTGGAAGAGCATTTTCACAAATTTGGGCTTTCAAAAGACCAAAAATATTTGTTCAACAGCTCTTTATATTCCTCCTGTAAGGTTAACCGCGGTTCTCCACCAGGGTCTGTTTATTCTGTTTTTCTTCTGATTCTTAATAAAATTTTGCAAATTCCAATATATATTCTACGTTCTTTTTCTCTAGTTTGCACTCAGCACTGTCGCATTTTTTTAGTTTTCCGTTCCAGACCAGTGTCACTTTGGACAGTGTTAACTGAGTACAAGTGTCCCATTTTCCCTGCCTAAATCTTAAAATAACCATCGGGCAGTAGTTTCATATTCAAAATTTCCACTCCCATATAGGCTTTTCAGCCTGTCAGTGAGATCAATCCAACAATTGATCCTTGGGAGTGTTCCTGGAGAATTAAGACTTGATGTTTATTCTGTTTTTCTTCTGATTCTTAATAAAATTTCGCAAATTCCAATATATATTCTACGTTCTTTTGCTCTAGTTTGCACTCAGCACTGTCGCATTTTTTGTTTTCCATTCCAGACCAGTGTCACTTTGGACAGTGTTAACTGAGTACAAGTGTCCCATTTTCCCTGCCTACATCTTAAAATAACCATCGGGCAGTAGTTTCATATTCAAAATTTCCACTCCCATGTTGGCTTTTCAGCCTGTCAGTGAGATCAGTCCAACAATTGATCTTTGGGAGTGTTCCTGGAGAATTAAGACTGCAAGCCACATTCCTGTCGTCCTAAGTTGGTCTCAATTGCGGGTCTACCAACTCAGGAAGGGCATGATGATGAAATGCTTTGCTTCTTTACTTCTATTACAACATTTTTGGAAATAATTTTTCTGGTACATGACCTCTTTACCCCATAGAGTCTATTTATCTTCAGAAGAGAAGTGTGAGTATCTCCACTAACTTTAACACCTCCCAGTGTCATTCCTATAAACTTATTTAATTATGTACTTTTGTACTTATTTATGATATCTTGTTTACTGATGGTAAATGCAATGATATGAAGATTTTATGCTTAGCCAGTAGGGGTCCCCGATCTACGTTGCAGTTCCGTTCCTCAAGACATATCACAACATACCTAAATAAGCACCTACGTCACCCACCTATACTAGTGCAGTAGTGAAGCTCACAATCTAAGCCCTAAAAACACATTATTTCTGTGATATATGAAAGCATAACTACGACTTAAAAAATACATAGAGGACATTAATATAGAATAATGCAATAAAATTGTATTAAAAAAAAAGAGAACAATTCCTTACCTTTATTCCTGTGGTTGGCTTGCACACTGGAAGGGGCGTTGCAAGGTCAGGGAAGGACAGGCTTATCGGGAAGAAGAAGATGGAGAGGCAGGAGAACCTGCAGCAGGTGCTGGAGATACTATGGTTGACTTTAATCATGTGGTTGGGTTGCACCCTGGAAGGAGCATTGCAAGGGAGGGAAAGACAAGCTTATTGGGAGGAAAAAGTTAGAGAGGTAGGAGAGCCTGCAGAAGGTGCTGGAGATGTTGGGTTAGGTAAGTCTAGAGAAACAGGTGAGTTTGGAGAGGCAGCTGAGGTAGAGGGTACAGACTGTTGTTGGCCTCTCTACCTTCTTGAAGAAACGTTCCAGGTGAGTCTGGAAGGATGCCTTCTTCTTATTCTCTCAAATTTCCTTGTAACACCACAGGCAATCCATGACCCCTCTGGCGACATTAGTGTACCTGGCAATGTTAGGTTTCTCATCAACCCTTTCTCTATCAGGGTAAAGCCTTCCAAGCATTTGCTTGTAAATATCTTGGGCTCTGGAGTTGGCATTTCTTTCTCCTCTTCAATCATCTGCTTCTCAAGTTGAATGAGCTCCTCAGCAGATAACTCCTCTCTATGAGATTCCAGCAACTCTGTGACATCATCAGCCGTCACCTCCAAATTAAGCTGCTCACTGAGGACAACAAATGTCTCCTCAAAACCATGAAAGTCATTCACAAACTTGGGATACAGTTTCTTCCATGTGCCATTCAAGTTCGAGAATCAGCAATGTTCTTGGCAGCCTGAAGAATGTTGTAAGACTTCCAGAATTCCTTGAGAGTCAAGTCCTTGTCCTTCTCAATTGCCCTGAGAGCCATAGCAATTGTCCTTCCGAGGTAGTAGGCCTTGAAAGAGGCAATGACTCCCTGCCTCAATGATTGTAGCAGGGCAGTGGTATTAGGTGGAAGGTAAACCACTTTGACATTAAAATGAAAGTCATTCAAATGGGCAGGGTGACCAGGGGCATTATCCAGCACTAGGAACACCTTAAAGGGCAGACCCTTAAAAGCACAGTACTGCTGCACTTTTAGCACAATATGATTCCTGAACCAGTTCTCGAAAATCTGAAGTGTTGCCCGAGCCTTCTTGTTTGACTTCCAGATAATTGGCAGATGAGCCATCCAAATGCCCTTGAGTGCCCTTGGGTTTTCTGCCAAGTACACCGTCAAAGGCTTCAGCCTGAAGTCACCAGCAGCATTAGCCACCAAAAGCAAAGTCAGTCTCTCCTTGCTGACTTTATGGCCTGGTGCTGTCTTCTCCTCCTTAGCAATGTATACGACCAAACATACACTTCCAGAACAAGCCAGGCTCATCTACATTGAAAAATTTTTCTGCACAGTAACCCCTTCCCTAATTATCTCAGCCAACGAACAATGAAATTCTTTTTCTGCTTTTTCATCACCACTAGCAGCTTCACCTTGCATATTAAGGACATGCAAAGTAGCACGAGCCTTAAACTGCAAAAACTAATGTCTACTGGCCACAAATTCTTCACTTTCACTCCATTCCCCCTTTTCTCTTTTCACGACATTGAACAATCTTTTAACTTTTCCTGAATCTACAAAATGCTCACTGGGATATGCCGTTGATGCTGGTCATCCAGCCAAAGCACTAATAACTTTTCCATCTCAATCATTAGGCCACTGTGCTACTTAGTAATCACAGTTGACTTCATTGGAGCAGAATCTTTCACATGTACAAGGATGTGATCTTTATCCTTGATAATCGTCTCAATGGTTGAACGGCTTACCCTTAGTAACCGGCCAATGTTGCTAGCAGAGTCTCCCTATTCCAAGCAGTTCACTATCTCTGATTTCACTTCCATGGCGATGGCTCTTCTTTTCGTTGAAACACTGCTATAATAAGAATTTTATTTAACCTTGGGAGACATAAATAGGCCAAAAATTACCCCCCCCAAAAGCAAAACAAAACAAAGAGTGAATAAGCACAATTGCAAGTTGGTGTGTGAGTGCAAGTGAGCGACTCGTCTTCCTCAGTCCAATGCCGCGTGATGACATATACTTCCACCACGCTCAGCAAACTGTTCCCGAGTGAAGTTCATATTTACGACGCAAACCACATAGGTCAGAACAAGGATTTTTTAATAATTTATAGGAGATGCGTGGTAACCTCATAAACAGAGGACCCCCTGTATATATAAATCTGGTTATCACTTATGAGATGGATTCATAGCTTGTATGCATTTGGTACCCATATGTGAATGAAATCTGGCTTTCGCTCTTATGAAATGGATTCATAGCTTGGCAACCATGTGTGAAACCTTGATAATGACTGACTCTCATAATATCAAGGGTAGATATATATAATCAGCATTTTTAATTATATCTGTTATTGTTCTTATTTGTATGTTAATTTGATTATGTACTTTGGATAGGAAATTGCCCTTAATAATCTTGTGGTTTAATTTGTATTCATTTATTGAGCATAAATTCCTTGTCATCTTCACATTTACACCCTTGACACAATGAGTCTCAATCGTTTATAGATGATGATACATTATAATTTATTTCTACAAGACTTCGTTTAATATAAAGTGTAAATATATAAAGATTTAATTTTGATTTATTTTACGTCGTGGACTCCTTTTCTTCCAAGGGCTAGGACAGGGCCTTTTTGCAAAGGACTTTGGTTTTGGCAAGTGTAAACATTACATTGAGTGAATGCTCTTTCTAACCTTAGACCGTGGCGGGCAGCAAACCAACGACCTGACAAATCAAAGTTGCGAGCATTACTACTCTGTAACGGTGGCAGCATGTATTAAAGATTTAACTAATTGGTAAAAAAAAGCATCTGATATAGGCCTTAAATATTTGTCTATGTATTGATTAAATATAGTACCAGAGTACCTCATAAAGTAATTGTTTTTACCAAATGTGATAGCTCTCAGTGTTATAGCTTTCTTTTAAAATCTGATGATTGTATGTGCTTTGACTCGGCCCCACCCTTATGCAGGGAAAAGATGAGTTTATACAAAAATCAAAGTACTAAGGATCTCCTAAAATATATTTTAGTGTCCTTACAGAGCCATCACCATCCACATTTACAATAGTCACGTGCTTCTTGTAAAACATTTGTATATACATCTATGTATGTATGTATGTATATAGTAATCTTAGCAACTGTGAAGATTTGTGTGTGCGTAATTAATCCTAATTACATACTCTTTCCTCAGCGAAAATGAAGCAAAAGATGAAATTAAAAGCCAGAGACGAAAACTGCTTCCCATGATCTTTTGCCAACAAAGTGAAGATAATCTGACTACCGTGGCATCAACAGTAAGCTATAAATTTCCTAATTTGTCTGTTTAAAATAAGTTACCATAATTCAAATTATTACAGTAGATTAGAATATATGTTTATATGTACAGTACATGCTACAAAAATATAATCTTAAATGTATTTTCCAGATGCCTGCAGAACTGTTGTCAATGATGAAACAGCTAATGAGCACAAGTAATCTGCATAAAATGATAGCTGAGGTAGATGAAACGTACGATGTAACCCAGAATTACGACACAAATGGAATATGCAATGAAGACTCTTCCCTGGAGTCATCTATGAGCCATGAACCATATCAGAAAAACACAAGCTCTCAGCAGTCCTCTATCTGTCGCATCATGGATCATTCAAATACAGGAAGATGCGAAAGTGAAACCTACTTCAGTGGCAAGTCTCAGAAACGCAAGATGCCTGGAGATGTTTGTAATCTCCCTAAGAAAATCGTAAACAAAACCGGAAACTTCAGACCGACAGCAGAACCAGTTCACCACCAGCATAACTTACAAAAGCCTGCACATCTGCCAAATTTGAGCCCAGATATTATGCAACCATGCCTCTCACCCGTATCTCAGAATACACCCACTTTTTCTCATGATAAAACTCTTCAGGAATGTAAAAATACTTGTAGTAATATCCAAAATACCCACCATTATCCAAGTACAAACAATATGCATTTTGTTAATAGCAATAGAAAGGGAACCACTGAATTCAGCTGTTCTGGTGTTAGCAATAAATATACAATCTGTAGCTACCAAGAATGTAGACAGTTTGATATGTTGTCTCCTGACTCTGATAAGCACATTCAAGGGCCATACTCAAAAAGTAGTTCCGGTGATCGATTTATCTCAGGAATGTATCAAATGAATGGCAAAATTGATGCAACTTCTCAGTGCATTGGAGCCACACATGATCTCAGTCAAAATACTAGAGATTTCTGCTTACCTGGAAATTCTTACATGCCACACTCTGGAAGATACTTAGATGCAGGGTACTCCACACAGTCGAATTCTACCGTTACATCCGATTCTAATTCAAATTTCTACAGATCTCTCCAGGAACAAGAAAGGGAGTCTTGCCATCATGACACACATACTCAAGAGCAGTGTCATTTTTCTTGTCATAAAATGCTCGTACATCAGCAGTTTCCAAATCACGCCCTAGGTGCTCCTTCCGAGGCTGTCTGCTGTAATCCCAATTTGTGTATAGTATCATCTCCAGAAGGCTTCAGGCGAGGTAAATATCATCGGCATTATGTTTCTTAATAAAGGACATTGTACATGTTAGGAAATGATATATGATTATTTATTCATTAATTTGAGAATAGGGACCGCAGTCATGTAGTGGTTAGAACACTCGACTGCGGAGTTGGTGGAGCCGCGATCGAGACTACCATGGTGAGATAATAGGAATGTTGCATCCAGTTTTAATTCCCTAGCCACACTTTTTCAAGGACCAGTCGTTGGATTGATTCCACTGGCAGGCTGAAAAGCCTACCTGTGAGTAAAAACTTTATTTTTTTTACTTTTTTAGGCTTAAGCATATGTAGCAATGTCCTGCAGTATACATTTCTGATGGGAGATATCAGGAATAAGTATGTAATATGAATGACTTGATGGGGGATAAATTGAATTCTTTAAGCATTAAGTTTGCCTCCATTTTGAAAAGAAAAGGAGGAATATTTACTTATAGTCTCGATTTAACTGTCATGTTATTATTGCAAAATCATAATTTTTTTTAATTTATTTCTTGAGGCTCTCCATTTTTTTTTACAGATTTATTCAGCAAAGATGAATTGCCTTTGTCTGCAGGCTTTAACAATGTCTTCATGAATTCATATAGTGGAAATTCTCATCCAGATATGATGAACCCTTGTTCAGGTAAAGCATAAACTGATAATCTTCGTACATAGCTTGGTATGTAAGTAAATTAATGATACTCTCTTTAACTGAAAAACATGATGTTGTAATGCGCAGCAGCTAGCAAAATGACCACAAGTGTAACAAAAACAAATTGAGGCAATGGATCTTTTATTACACCTCATCTCTTTTATTATTCCATTTGTAGGCAGTTTTTTTTTTCTATGCCTACATATACACCGAATATTATTTTGCATTCATTACACATCTCTTATTATCTCCTCACCTTTGACAAGTCACAACCCTCCCCATCTCCTCTTCTCTTTATTTTGTATTTTCTTCGTGCCCAGGCCCGATGAGGTGAATTTCTTTTCCCCATCCCGTTGTTACATGTAAGAAAAAAAGATACAAAGTTCATAGAAATGTTTATTTGTAAGTGAGTATTTAAATTAATGGGCCAGTATTTTTTAAATTTGGTAGTATTCATATATGTGCTCAGTTTATAATTACATCATTTTTTTGTGCAATAAATGCTAGCTTATTCTTTTATTTTATTTTTTTAAACCATTTTATCATAATGTGTCTGTCAGTTTTTGGTAGATGATGTCATGTTCCATAGAACGGCAGCCTTGGCAAGGTTGGTAGCGCATGTGAATTTAATTCATCAAGGCATCGGTTCAATACCTGCCACAGTCTGTGGCTAGAAAGGGCATTCACTCAGGGTAGCAGTTGCACTTGCTAAAACCAGTGTCTTTCAAAAGGAAACACCATCCTAGTCCTTTATAGAAATGTGGAGTCCGCGATGTAAAACCGGATCGATGTCATGTTCCACATAAGCTAACACAGTGGAACACCTTTTACAAAAGACTTGAAGCAGTGACATTTCAACATGTCCTACCCAACATCAACTCTTCTCTTAGTGAATTTGCACCAAGTAAAGAAATTCAATGGGGATATATTGACACTACATGCATTAAGCATGAGAGTGATATTTATTTGTTACCTGGGTTGGAGTAGAAATAATTTTTCCCTCATATTCTTTTGCCTTGGAAGGTATTTGCAATCCAGGATGTCTCCTGTGATTGGGAAGAAAGATTTCCATATCTGTATTCAATTTATGTCATGTTGGTTGCTCTGGTCCGGTGGTATTGCTCGCAACTTTGATCCATCAAGTCGACAATTTCAGACCCGCCTCGGTCTGATGTTAGAAAGGGTAATGGTTGCACACTGCCAAAACCAAAGCCCTACTAAAAGGAGGAACCTTTGTAGCCCTTACTAGAAAATAGTATCCATAACATAATACCGGATCATCGTTCATTCCATGCATGTCAAGAGATGACCTTAAGGAATAATTATGGAAGGCAATTATAATCCATGATATACCTGGTGATTGAGGAGAAAGATTTCTATACATGTATTCCATTTGTGTTAAGAAATGACCATTAGGAATAATAATGGGAGAGAACTAAAATCCAAGATTTCCATACCTGTATTCCATTTATGTCAAGAAATGACCATAAGGAATATGGTAGCAAAAGTATAGCTCTCTCTCTCTCTCTCTCTCTCTCTCTCTCTCTCTCTCTC
>JAXCGZ010009996.1:0-2500 GCA_037179515.1 Halocaridina rubra
GAGTGAGTATTCAGCTTTTTGAAGTACCAGCATATTAAATTGCATACCTATATATAAGAAAATTCATTTTGAAAACCTTTTGTCATTATTGTAAAATTGATAAATAAAGTCTAATACTCATAAATTGATATATAATTTTTTAGATTTTTTTTCATTAACATATATATATATATATATATATATATATATATATATATATATATATATATATATATATAATATATATATATATATATATATATATACTGGCATTTTTTCATGATTTAAGCAAACCAGGCATTTTCCTATTGCGAGAAGTATGATTTACCCTTCATCACTTTAATCCTTAAAGCAATTTCTAATATGAATTTCATGATGTCGATTTAAAATTATTTCCCAGAGCACGTACATAACTTTGGAATGCAGTTTCAATTATAATTTCCTCAATATTTACATTGTATGCGAAGTCACGAGAGATATTTAATAAACTGCTGAAACTCAGGTTCAATTAGAAAAGCTTATCTATTTGGAAAATCATGTCTGTAGGCAAGTTGCTCTCTCAGGCAAATTTCTCTCTCAACCCACATGCATTCCAGAATGCATTTATCAAAGAGGTGAATCATAATTCTGCTGTAATCTCGGCAGTTTGAGAAGTTCTGTATTTACAGATAGGAACATGCTTTCGGGCATTTGAAGAGACTTCCATCAGGAATATTTTGGTGCCTGGAGTACATACCTTCGCATCGGAAGAGTATGACGTCGTATGTTGGAAAGAGGTATAAAATATGAGATGTGAAATTGAATAATATAGTTTAAAAAGCATAGCAGAACCTGAGTCTTTCATTCTTTTTTCTTTTTTGGATGGTTTCGTATAGTAATGCAGTATTATGATTAAAATTAATATTTTTTTTTATATAAAGCAGTGTTTGTGATTTGTTTTTATTTATTTAATGGATGTATAAGCATGTACCTCGTCCTCTCTCTCTCTCTCTCTCTCTCTCTCTCTCTCTCTCTCTCCTCTCTCTCTCTCTCTCTCTCTCTCTCTCTCTCTCTCTCTCTCTCTCTCTCTCTCAGTTCCTATTATTATGAAAAGAACTTTGAAATTATATAAGTTTTCTCTCGTGTTCTCTCATTATTTCCTTTTTATGGCTTGTATGATAATGTTTGAATGAAAAGAAATCTCAGATTTCTTAGCCGTTGAAGACATCTATATGAGGAGGGGGTGAGTTTGAGAAGCAAGGGACTGTGGTGGGATATCAGACTTATATAGACGAAATATTTCATCTAACGAGGGAATATATATATATATATATATATATATATATATATATATATATATATATATATATATATATATATATATTATATATATATATATATATATATATATATATATATATATATATATATATATATATATATATATATATATTATATATATATATATATATTGCCTTTTTAGGACTTTTGTAACAGTTGTACTGAATATTAACTATTTGAAAAGGATGTTGTTTTTAATTTGTTTGTTTGCTTGTTAGTTGCCTTTTATCAATATTTTTGTATTTGTTTTTGTTTTGAGTTTATATATATATATATATATATATATATATATATATAAATATATATATATATATATATATATATATATATATATATATATATATATATATATATATATATATATATATATATACAAAATTAAATACGAAAGCGAAGCGAGGAGTGAAGTTGAGAGACGCTGTAATATGAACAAAAAGGCATTCAGAAAGAGTGAGTTCATTACTAGTATAGCAGTTTGCTGTAAGTTTTACTTCTTTTTTAGACCTTTAGTGTTTTAGTTGGTAGCGCTTTGGCAATAGTAAATGTGTGTTTGGATTTGAGTCCATGTCAGGGGTAAAATATGATTCATGTTGTCACGTATGTTAATGTGTTTTTAGATCATATATATATATATATATATATATATATATATATATATATATATATATATATATATATATATATATATATATATATATATATTATTTTTTTTGTCTTCATGTTAGTGTACGTGTCTGTGTCTCTCCTTGCTTGTGTATGTGTGTGTATAGATTGATAGATAGATAGAAAGTGGGGGGTATATTGTTTGTTTTGTTACTTTTCCAACATTAGCAGCTTAAGAGAGTAGATTAATAGGCATTCATGCAATTATGATAATATACATTTAGAACTCCTTAACCTCAGGTTTAATATTTAGAATAAAAGTTTGAAAGTCATTTATTGTAACCAAATGACAAAGCAACAATGGTTGAAAAATGTCTACGGTATTATGATCATATTCTATTTCCTTATCAAAAGTTGTGGCGTAGTAGGGAATTTCATCTAGAACACTAAAATATTTATTGTGTGTGTGTATGTGTGTTTTTTTTTTAGCTTAGATATCTCGATATTTTCCTATTGTAATTATCATAATTTACTTTGACATTTTTGAAGCATGATATAAATTGAATTTGAAAAAAAATTATATTTTAATGGTTTTTAA
>JAXCGZ010009996.1:7500-25000 GCA_037179515.1 Halocaridina rubra
TTGTGACTGCATTGGAATGGTTAGTGAGAGTGTTTAATATATGCTTTATGTTGTCAATGGTGCCAGTGGAATGGGTGATTGCTTGTATAGGGTCCCTATACAAAGGTAAGGGAGATGTGTATGAATACAGTAATTTTAGGGATATAAGTTTCTTGAGTGTGGTAGGAAGAGTGTATGGTAGGATACTGATTAATAGAATTAGGAATAAGACAGAAAATGTGATCGCGGAAGTGCAGAGTGGTTTTAGGAGAAGTAGAGGTTGTATAGATTAAATTTTTATAGTTAGGCAGTTATGTGAGAAATATTTAGCAAAGGGTAAGGATGTGTATTATGCATTTTTGGATCTTGAGAAAGCGTATGATAGAGTTGATAGAGAGGCAATATGGAATGTTTTGAGGTTATATGGAATTGATGGTAAACTGTTGCATGCAGAGAAGAGTTTGTATGAGGGCAGTCGAGCTTGTGTTAGGGTAGGGCATGAAGTGAGTGAGTGGTTGCAAGTGAGTGTGGGACTGAGACAGGGATGTGTGATGTCACCATGGCTGTTCAATTTGTATATTGATGGAGTCATAGGAGAGGTGAATGAGCGAGTGCGTGGTCGAGGTTTGAGAATGATAGATGGGGATGATAGTGACTAGGAGCTGAATCGGTTTCTGTTTGCAGATGATAATGTGGTGGTGGCAGATTCAGAGGAGAAGCTGTGTCAATTAGTGTCAGAATATGGAATGGTGTGTGAAAGAGGGAAGTTGCCAGTGAATGTGGGAAAGAGTAAGGTTATGAGGTGTACAAGAGATGAGGATGGTGCTGGATTGATTGTTATGTTGAATGGAGAGACACTTGAGGAAGTTGATCAGTTTAAGTATTTAGGCTCGGTTATAGCTGCATATGATGGAGTGGAAGCAGATGTGTGTCACAGAGTGAATGAAGTATGAAAAGTGTTGGGTGCGTTGAAAGGAGTGATGAAGAATTTTGTATGAGAAAGTGGTTGTGCCAACTGTGATGTATGGATCAGAGTTATGGGGTATGAAAGTAAGTAAGAGACGGAAACAAAATGTGTTTGAGATGAAATGCCTGAGGAGTATGATTGGTGTATCTCAGTTGGATAGGGTTAGGAATAAAGTGGTGAGAGCAAGAACAGGTGTGAGGAGAGAATTTGCAGATAGAGTAGATATGAATGCTCTTAGATGGTTTGACCATGTGGAAAGGATGGATGATGAAAGACTGCTGAAAAAGGTGATGAATGCGAGAGTTGATGGGAGAAATGTTAGAGGGAGGCCTAGGTTTAGGTGGATGGATGGAGTAAGGAGAGCCCTGAATGATAGGTGAATGGATGTGAGGGAAGCAAGTGTGCGTGCTAGGAATAGGAATGAGTGGCGAGCGATTGTGACACAGCTCTGATGGGCATCTGCTGTTACCACGGGGCTGCATCTTACAGAGGTAGCCCTGTGGTAGGGGCAGTAGGGGAGTTGGCAGTTATGAAGCGACACACGTTATGGAAGAGCAGGGAGGATGGGCTGTGGCACTCCAGCAGTGCCATCTGAACGTTCGCTAGCTCCCTCGTTATTGCCCATAGAGCAAAGTAATCCCCTTATTGTTTCTTTTTTTTACGTCGGCCACCCCCCAATTGGGGGAGACAGCCAAGGTAGATAGATAGATAATCAATATTATTTCGTGCATTCATTCATGCAAATAATAACGGGGGATGTTGTTGTACACATGACTTTCACACATCTCATTCTAAGAATGAAAATACATGTAAAGAAAAGAAATAAAAGTGTCACATTAAAAATTATTTTGCCACTTACAGGATTAATATCACCTGAGGTAAGACTTGTTAGTTCTCATAACATTCGATAGAGGGAAGCACAATGCAGGACTCAGTCTTAGTGTTTTTAGTTACAAAGTAACCTACAGATGGCAGATCATTCCAGGAACACGGTAAGGAATTCTTTTGGAAATCCAGTAGTGGGTTTCTCCAATGAGTTATGTTCGTATCTCAACTGTTGTCTTAAAATGCTAAATTGATCTTGAACACTTTCGTTGTAAACCTTCTCTTATACTAATGAAATGTGAAACTCTTTATCTATCAGCTGCACTTACTTAAGAGCCCTCAAAAACATTTCACTTATTGTCAGTTGATATTTCTTTTCGAGTTCACACCCCCATTCTTACAGTGGCCTGACCCAAAGTTAACTCTATCAAAGAGAACTAGGGCGATTCCATTCAAGTTTGACAAGTGCTTACCGTTCGCGTTTATGCAGAAACGTTAAATATATGCGAAAGCATTAAAAACTAGTGTAGTATGTAAAAATAGAATGTTATATTCTTTATTGATGCTTAACTATCTTTCAGAATCCTAGGAATAATTTCGCATATATTTAGTTAATATCAATTTTCGATTTTACACCCCCCCCCGGATTCCCGATTGCATTTACCCAAAGGAAAATCCACACCCCTCGCCTCTGAATTGTCACTTAATGATCTATTACACGGTCTTTTGAAGCTTCGCAATTCTAGATCCAAGACTTTGCCCCCCTCCCACCCCCAATACAAGGGAGCATCATGTTTTCCCCCTTCACCCCCTTATGAATCATGAGAGCCCCAATCCACCCTAGTAAGACAGTGAGTGTCCCTTTTATTGCAAATGAATTTAAGAACGATTTCATACTTTTGTGAATTTGTTTTCAATATTCTCATACAAATTTACTCTTAAATTTAGCATTAAGAACCCTCTTTCTTTATCTATCTGTCTATGTATCTATCTATCTATCTATCTATATATCTGTTTATTTATGTATATATAAAAATAGATATGTAGATAGATAGAAAAAGAAAAAGAGATATAGAGAGATAGAGAGAGAGAGAGAGAGAGAAAGGGAGAGGAAAAGAGAAAAAAGAGAGACAGAGGTAATATATATATATATATATATATATATATATATATATATATATATATATATATATATATATATATATATATATATATATATAAATTCCCTTCACAATTTGTAATGGGACTTTATGGAAACCTGGCATATATATATATATATATATATATATATATATATATATATATATATATATATATATATATATATATATATATATATATATATATAAGTACAAACTGTTAGCATACAGCAGTAAATAGTAAGGAAGCCCATCAGTGAAACAAAACATAAAACAATGCTATATTTCGGATCCTAACTGAATCCAGTTAGAATCCGAGATATAGCATTGTTTTATAAGATTTGTTTCACTGATGGGCTTTCTTACTATATATATATATATATATATATATATATATATATATATATATATATATATATATATATATATATATATATATATATATATATATATATATATATATATATATATATATATGACTGTTATTCTTATTTATAAAGATCAATATTCCTATATGTTAAATTAACATATGGTTGTTAGTCCACAAACTAGCCAATTGTGTAATTGAAGTTTGCCTAATATTAAGAAATTAAAATAGAATAAAAATAACTACGACTTTAAATTCTCTGGAAATATTGATAGTTACTTTACATATGTCAAAGTCAGCACAATGCTTCCCATACGAATTATTTTTGAAAAAATGCAGACGAAGATATTGGAAATCATTCACACAATTATGATGTGTAAGTTGCTATTTATTAATTATTTGACTGTACATACATACATATACCTTGGCTGTTTCCCTCTTTAATTGGGGGGTAGCCGACATCAAGAAAGGAAAACAAATAGGAGGATTACTTTGCTCTATGGGCAATGACGAGGGAGCTAGTGACCGTTCAGATGGCACTGCTGGAGTGCCACAGCCCATCCTCCCGGCTCTTCCACAACCTGTGTCGCTTCACAACTGCCAGCTCCTCCTACTGCCCCTACCACAGGGCTATCTCTGCAAGATGCAGCCCCGTGGTAACAGCAGATGCCCATCAGAGCCGCGTCACAATCGCTCGCCACTCATTCCTATTCCTAGCACGCTCGCTTGCTTCCCTCACATCCATCCTCCTATCATTCAGGGCTCTCCTTACTCCATCCATCCATCCAAACCTAGGCCTCCCTCTAGCATTTCTCCCATCAACTCTCGCATTCATCACCTTTTTCAGCAGTCTTTCATCATCCATCCTTTCCACATGGCCAAACCATCTCAGAATATTCATATCTACTCTGGCTGCAATTTCTCTCCTCACACCCGTTCTTGCTCTCACCACTTCATTCCTAACCCTATCCAACCGAGATACACCAGTCATACTCCTCAGGCATTTCATCTCAAACACATTTAGATTTCGTCTCTCACTTACTTTCATACCCCATAACTCTGATCCATACATCACAGTTGGCACAACCACTTTCTCATACAAAACTTTCTTAACATTCATTTCCAACCCTCTATTCTTCATCACTCCTTTCAATGCACCCAACACTTTACATCCTTTATTCACTCTGTGACACACAGCTGCTTCCACTCCACCATTTGCAGCTATAACCGAGCATAAATACTTAAACTGATTAACCTCCTCAAGCGTCTCTCCATTCAACATAACATCCAATCCAGCGCCATCCTCATTTCTTGTACACCTCATAACCTTACTCTTTCCCACATTCACTCGCAACTTCCTTCTCTCACACACCATTCCAAGTTCTGACACTAACTGACACAGCTTTTCCTCTGAATCTGCCACCACCACAGTATCATCTGCAAACAGCAACTGATTCAGCTCCCACTCGTTATCATCCCCATCTACCATTCTCAAACCTCGACCACGCACTCGCTCATTCACCTCTCTTACAACTCCATCAATATACAAATTGAACAGCCATGGTGACATCACACATCCCTGTCTCAGTCCCACACTCACTGGAAACCACTCACTCACTTCATTCCCTACCCTAACACAAGCTCTACTACCCTCATACAAACTCTTCACTGCATGCAACAATTTACCATTGATTCCATATAATCTCAAAACATTCCACATAGCCTCTCTATCAACTCTATCATATGCTTTCTCCAGATCCAAAAATGCAAAATACACATCCTTACCCTTTGCTAAATATTTCTCACATAACTGCCTAACTATAAAAATCTGATCTATACAACCTCTACCTCTCCTAAAACCACTCTGCACTTCTGCGATCACATATTCTGTCTTATCCCTAATCCTATTAATCAGTATCTTACCATACACTTTTCCTACCACACTCAACAAACTTATACCCCTAAAATTACTGCATTCATACATATCTCCCTTACCTTTGTATAGGGGCACTATACAGGCAATCACCCATTCCACTGGCACCAGTGACAACATAAAGCATATATTAAACTCTCACTAACCATTCCAATGCAGTCACACCCCCTTCTTTCAACATCTCAGCTCTCACACCATCCATTCCAGGTGCCTTACCTGCTTTTGCTTCATACAATGCCCTTTTCCCCTCCTCTCTTGTAATCTCTCTCTCATTTTCATCTCCCATTACTGGCCCTTGAACCCCTCCCACTGCCACTATAGCTGCCTCTCTATCTTCCTCAACATTCAGCAAGCACTCAAAATATTCAGCCCATCTTTTCCTTGCATCGTTCCCTCTTAACATCTGTCCATTCACATCTTTTACTGTCTCTTCCATCCTCGATCCACCCTCCCTTACTCTCTTCACTTCTCTCCAAAACTTCTTTTTATTCTCCTCATATGACCTACTAAAATCCTGTCCCCACCTAACGTTTGCCAACATCTTCTCTTCCTCTACCTTCCGCTTGGTTTCCACATTTTTCTCCCTATATCTTTCATACTTCTCCCTACTTTTACACTGCAGCCATTCCTCAAAAGCCCTATTTTTCTCTTCCACCTTCATTTTCACCCCTTCATTCCACCACTCACTGCCCCTACTCATGCCACCTCCAACAAACCTCTTTCCACACACATCACTTGCATGTCCCACAAAGCATTCTTTCTTCAACCCCCATTCCTCCCCTAACTCCCCAACTTCTCTTTCTTTCACCCTGTCATATGCCACTCTCAACCTGTCCTTGGTAACACACATCTTAACTTAAAAACTTGACCATGGTAATTTAAGGATAAAAAGAAAAAGAAAAAAAAATGCAACAAAACAAAAGTCAAACCTGAAGGAAAAATTCGAACCTGTGTCTGAGGTGGCACCCACCTGTTTCTGCTATATATTCTTCCTAACTGATAAACCCACTTGCTAACCAAGGTATGTTATCACAAGATTAGACTTTACATTTAACTCAATATATATACAAAATAAAAACAAAATAGTAAAAGAGAAAGCTAAAAGAAAAGCAAAAAAAAAAAAATGAAGAAAATAAGACAGCTGTACTACTTGGCAACTTAACTCAGTACTGTTGACAGGTGGATATTTTTATTTTTTTTATTTTTACTTATTCAATTATTTCGTGTATCAAACTAACTAACAAGTTAATATAAATGGGAAGGATACTGATTTTAACAATATATGGAACCACAGGATCAGGTAAACGGCCTAAGAGCTTTCCCCAGTTTACACAAAAAATTAGGTAATGTGATGTGATGGCTTCACCTCTGGCAACTCTTCTAAATTTCCTTCAAGGCAGAACTGGACGGCAGCTTCTCTCTCCCCTCACGAAAAATGTTCTCAATTTTTTTTTCCTTGTGTGTGTGTGTGTGTGTGTGTGTGTGTGATGCTATTTCACGAGAGAAACGTTAATTTTTTAAATGTGAATGGATAGGGCTACGTAAGGAAATTTAAAATTTTTTTTGAGATCCTTTTAGTACATTGTGCTTTCAAGTGTATTACTTATCTTCAGAGGAATCTGATTCAGATTCCTCTGAAGATAAGTAATACACTTGAAAGTACCAAGTACTAAGGATCTCAAAATTTCTTTCAAATTCCTTACGTAGCACTATCCATTCATATATATATATATATATATATATATATATATATATATATATATATATATATATATATATATATATATATATATATATATATATATATATAAAACAGGATGTAGACATGCCATATATAATTTAAGTATGATTGCATGTGTATACATGTATTTTTAATGCACGTAGGAACGAATTAATGTTGGTAAGCATATGTAGCATTAATGCATATGCGCATATGTGCAAAGAAGTATGTACTCGTATGGGTAACAATGAAACATAAACAGACTTCATCAGTAATAAAATAATGGATAGTATTCACATTCTTCCGTTTGGGAAGTACACCAGCGTGGTCCTCTTCTAAAAATTAATAGAGCTATTATTATTATTATTATTATTATTATTATTATTATTATTATTATTATTATTATTATTATTATTATTATAAGTATATTTAATGAAGCGGTCGGCTGTTACGTAAGAAAATTTCTGAAGCTATATTCGAATATGTCAAAAGGTAAGTGAGAGGTGGCCAAAATCGTAACAAACGGAATCAAGGAAGCAGAACTCCATCTTAACCTATTCCTTCTCATCGCCCCCTTTCTCTGTATAATAATAATAATAATAATAATAATAATAATAATAATAATAATAATAATAATAATAATAATATATGGTCATGCAACTATAATTTGTGTATAGGTGAAGGTGCGAAAGATCAACGCATACATACAGACAATAACATTGTGCATAAATATATATAAAAAGTATCCAAATGACAATTTAGTTTAAAGAAAATTGAGTAGGCTAATTGTTCTACGAATATGAATCAGGAGTATTCTGAATGTCTTCACATGAGAGGAAATTTTTCAAGACGCTTTTACTTAATAGACTTTTAGTCACACAATTGTATGTATACTTATTCAATTATATTAAATTTACGCATATGCATACGTATTCATTTATAGTATGTATAAGTATTCTTATGTATAGTGTGTGTATAGCTCCGAAGTCGAGAGCTAAATCTGCTTTGGTAGGCTTTCTGCCAATTAATCTTTTAACGCGTCATGATAACGTTTTGATTACTTTGTGTGAACCGAGTTCTTTTGCAGTTATAATTGTCCACGTGGTCAGAACTTGATTTTTCTTGTGCATGTATGTCTATGCATGTAATATTAAATATATTTTATTGGTAGAGGATTTTAAATTTGAGATCGCTTGTAGGCCTCTACCGAAGCCATGTCAGGATTTCCGAATTTAGGGGGTTATAAGATCGAAGGGTAATAACACATAGGAAATCCTCCACACCATCCAATTATCTATATTTTTTTTTCCTCAGTATGTTTTCTTTACTTTTTGTTATGGCATACACTTTTTCGTATTTTCTTTTTTCTCTGAATGTGTGTGTGTGTGTGTGTGTATGTATATATCTCTCTATCTATCTATCTATCTATCTATCTATCTATCTATATATATATATATATATATATATATATATATATATATATATATATATATATATATATATATATATATATATATATATATATATTTATTTTATTTTATTTTTTTTTCAAATATCATCTTTATTTCTCATAGAATCACATCCATTTCCTCCTCCTCCTCCTTCTTCTTCCTCCCTTGCCCATCCTCCTCTTCATTCTTCTTTCATCGCTTCCACGTCTTTTTATTCCCGTCTTAGCTCTCATATTTAAAGGATTTTTAACATGATAAACAAGAGGGGGGGGGGCTGATTCACTCACCCCCACTTTTAAAAAGAGGCTTCAGCTGCCGAGAATATAGTATTTCTATATTTATTTATTCATGAAGATGATTTACTCATAACGGTATTCATCATCACATAAGTCATTATTAATAAGTGAACACGGTGAGTGTTCCAGAGGGTCTCAGGTTTTTTTTACTTGAATGGAGGAGTAGATTGTCTTTCAGAGCGTAGGAAAAGTAACAAAAAATCTTTTTAATACGTACACTGTACTTAACCTAACCCAATCTAACCTAACCTAACCTAACTTAACCTAACCTTACCTTATCTTTTTGTGCACTGTCCTTATATAAATGAAGTCGTCGGCTTGTAAGATTCATGTATTGTCAGTTAATACAAGCCCTAGAACAGTTTTTTTTTTTTTAATGACATTGTTTGCTTGTAGTATTTTAGTCGCGTGTGACTCTTTCCTGTGCATTTTTTCCCTTGCCAAATTGTGACTTCTGTCTCTTGTTTTTTTTTTTTTTCGTTCACCGTTGTCTCGGCCAAGTTGCGTTTTAGACATTAAATATATATATATATATATATATATATATATATATATATATATATATATATATATATATATATATATATATATATATATATATATATATATATTTTATCTAGAACATTAGATTTGCAATATATATATAGCACTTGTATGCATATTGCTTGCTTTGAAATTTGATGTGTATTACAACAATAATAATAATAATAATAATAATAATAATAATAATAATAATAATAATAATAATAATAATAATAATAAAAAATAATAATAAAAAAAAATAAGTTGTTAGAATAAATGTATTGCGTTTTACGCATTTTTAGATGCCTTTAAATAATCTACCTTCCTTGTCGGGATTGGAATCTGGGACTGCAACACAAATCCATGTGTCTCAATAGACCCTTAGACGAATAGGAGTGGACACCACAGGATGGAGTTGGGGATGTAAGGCTGGATGCCATTCCTAATCCTCCGCGGAGGGGTTAAAAACGGCCCTGTCAGGCTCCTAAATTCTTGAATAGCAGTAATAGTGTTAAAAATCATTATTAAGCTTCTGTAAGACTTGATGTCGCGTATTTATCTAATGCATTATATCAACTCTCTCAGTATCTACACACACACACACACACACACACACACACGCACACACACACACACATCACACACACACACACACACACACATATATATATATATATATATATATATATATATATATATATATATATATATATATATATATATATATATATATATATATATATAATTTATATTGCCTTTTCAAGATCTAGCTTCACGATGTTCTTTTTTTCTGCGATTGATTATTGATTCTCAGATGTTAATGGTTTCGGTTTTACGTCATGAACTCCCTTCTCTACTAAGGGCTAGGACGGTTGCCTTCATGCGAAGGACTTGTTTTGGCAGATGTAGTCGTTACCCTGAGTGTATGCCCTTACTAACTTCAGTCCGTGACGGGGCGCGAACCCTCGACCTGCCGCCTCAGAGTCGCGGACACTACCATTTTGCCACGGAGACTTGATTCTCAGATGTTTATATATATATATATATATATATATATATATATATATATATATATATATATATATATATATATATATATATATATATATATTTTTTTTTTTTTTTAATCCAATAGGTTTTCGTTTTTCAGTACCTTTAGTCTGTCAATAATTTCATTTTTTCTTTTTACTCAAGTTGCTTACTCCATATATTAACTACTTTATTACCGCTTTATGCAATGATTTTGCTTTTTCCAACCCTTTTGCTCTATTCCAAATTTTTATGATTAACTGATGTTCTGGCGCGCAAACATACACGAATTCGTTGTGCCTATTTTTTTTTTTTTTTTTTTTTTTATGCCTGGAAAGTTTGAAAAAGCTTTGGCGAGTGCTGTCGGAGCGTGAAGGCTAAAACGCTGATTAACGGTTTTACCTGTACGAGTGCTGGAAATCAAAATAGGGAGCGAAAACAAGCGTCAACATGGTGTGGAATACTGATATATGTGCAGAGAGAGAGAGAGAGAGAGAGAGAGAGAGAGAGAGAGAGAGAGAGATCAAGAACTCGGAACGATGTTGTTTACTTTCTGGCTGTGTGTATGTGAATGTATTCGCCTCTTTGTTTTTATACGTGAGAGAGCATTGCTTGTGGAACCTCGTCTCCTATTCATACAGAAAAATTATATGTAATAGCTAGCTAGCTAGCTACCTAGCTAGAAAAAAAAGATATATATATATATATATATATATATATATATATATATATATATATATATATATATATATATATATATATATATATATATATATATATATATACAGAGAGAGAGAGAGAGAGATTTATTTTATTATTTTATTAATTTATTGCGCCAAGGCGTCATACATTACATGAGTTCATACAAATAATGCTTCAAATGGATATAAAACCAAGAATTGAACATGGTTTACAGGGAGGTGTACATATTGATAAAACATTGCTGCATACTAACACACAACAGTTTTGTATTGTGATTATGGACTTGTTTTGGGTGGTTGTTCATCGGTAAGTTCCCAGAGAACGAATATGATACAAGTTCAAAATTATGTGTAGAGGTGCTTGTTCCCCGGGGGGTACCCAAGGGGTCTGTCAAGGGGTACGCCCTTCCCCACGGGTCGTTAGGGGGTGAGGCCCGATAGTAGTTTCAGACCGTGTGACTAACCATCCGCTGACTTGTACGAGTATTGGACAGGAATAGAAACATGAACTGTTATAAGGTACACCCCACTAGCCAGTCAGGAACTGAGGATAAGTGTTGGTGGCAGGGTCAGGTTGGTCTCTCCGTGGCTACTTTTTTTTTTCTTTTTTTAACTGAAACATTATATAGGTCTATAGGGAATGTTCTGTCGATTTCAGTAACACTACCATCGCAAAATGTGTGTTATTACTAAGGAAAAAACTGATGTGTCCCACACTCATTGCAATAGTTTGATGGCATAGAACACAAGTGGTGTTGTGTGACGGATATTACTCTATAGCGGCAATGTATGGTGTAAAATGACCTTGAATAGTGTGTGTCATGACGTGGTTCAGTGTGATGAGTTGAGATGTGGAATATGGTGTGACTTGATGAGATGCGTGGTGTGGTGTGGCTGGGTGTGAGGTGGGAAATGGTGTGGTGTTTTATATCTTACTTTTTTGTTTGAAATTAGCTAAAGGAAAAAAAAATACTATAAATATTCTTGTCTGTATTACGAGTTTGTTTTTAGTTAACTAAAGGAAAAATAATATTCTTGTCTGTATTGCTCATTTATGTTCGTCTGTTTGTGTGTCAATGTTTACTATGTGCACATTATTATACTGAATACGGAAGCCGAGCTTCGATATGCTTTAGCTAAAGCTGCTCCTCGGCTGATTAGGCTAGTTGTGGAAAAACAGCTCCAGCCATCTCATTAATTCCCTTTGCAGCAGATGTAACGATAACTAGTTTTTTTTTTTTATTCAGCTCTTTCCTTAACCATGAAATATATACAGCACAGCCATGGTCAATAATTTTGTTATTTTTTTCTTTAATTTTCAATGGAACGGTTTGTGCTTACTATATTACTGGTTATGGCAGGACGGTTATGGAAGTTAATTCACTTCAGTATTTACAAATATACACAAGGGAATGTTTACTCTTTTTTTTTTTTTTTTACACTTGTCACGAAGGGAAGGGGGTACATGGCTGACAAAGAAAACCCGAAAGGGTACGTGGGGAGAAAAAGGTTGAAAACCCGAGTGTAGATATTAAAAGCACACTATGGAATGTTTATATTGTATAACATATTCCCCATATAAAGGAATTCGGCTGTATTCAAGTATAGACAGGGATGCATATTCCTCACCATTGGACCTTTTGTCAACAAAGGCATAATTGAATAAAAAAAAAAAGAAATAATTTAGATAATTTAGATCCATGTACATTGACTTCCTACACCATTCTCCTGTAAAACGTCAGACTCAATGGGGTGAGTCTGGGATTGTTTTTTAAGAAGAAAACAGGAAGGTGTAAAAAAGACACCTATTGAAGCAGTTTTTCATTGTTTAAAACTAAGATAGACTAAGCATATGTGTGGCTTATCAAATGATATTGCAAACTTATAAATAAAGAAAAAAGTACATAAGTCCATTTTCGAAAAGGAAAAGAATGCTTTTAAAGGCAAACTCATCGTGATTTCCTACTTTTGGATATGCTTAAAGAGAAACAGACTATGAAAGGGCATATATATATATATATATATATATATATATATATATATATATATATATATATATATATATATATATATATATATATATATATATATATATATATATATATATTATAACTATTCCACTTGCAAGAAGGCATTGAAGAGGTTAAAATGGGGGGGGAGGGGTTATACTTTTTTTTTATGATTGTGACACCAGGACGTGCCAAAAATAAATTATAAAATAAAACAGCCCTCATCGGGTCTGGGCACGGAGAATACATAAAGTAAAGAGAAACAGAGATGGAGAGTGTAATGACTTGTCAGATGTGAAGGGATAATAAAAGATGTGTGATGAGTATCCAAGAATATTCAGTGTAGCTGTAGGCATAGAAAGAGAACCGTAACTGAAGGAAGACTTAACATCGAACTGTCCTGGACAGACCTATTTAAGTTCAAAAAACCTTCAGCTGTAGTATCGCAACAGGCGGCTGCCGCCATGAGCCAACCTACTACATATAAAACACGGTTTCCTCCAGCATTTGGTTCAGTTAATGTCACCTTTTCCATGCTCCAATATTTGAAGTTCAAACTTCTAATTTTTTCAAGTTTTAATTTTAGCTACTACTGTGTTACTACTACTATAACTACTACTACTACTACTAGTAGTACTACTGCAGCTGCTGCAATTGCTGCTTTAAAAAGATGGTAACAACCACCTCTTATAAGCTAGAAAAGTTTCCGTCATAATATTTATATGCCGAGATCAGCGATTTTGGAACAGTGGACAATGTCTCGAGCGTTCGCTCTCCTTCAGTTTTTTATTTTTATTTTTTATTTTTAATATTTTACATTTAGAGTTTTTCCTTTTGATAATTTAGGACTAACCTCTATAACTAACCTTTCAAAACCGGCCAATATAGCCTGATCTCTCTTTTATCCAATGCATTATGCTTCACAAATGGAAGGACGCCATTAGAATTATACGGCTGGCAGCAACGTTTTTTCTCACAGCTACGGTGGCAACCACGTGCGTCATGCGTCATTTCGTCTCAGTTTTTTTCCGTGAGTCGAGTGGGGTATGCTTTCTTTACATTCAGTGTAGGTTATATGTAGCGCGCACCTGTAAGTTTGATTGATAGCATTGTTTCATCAGTCTTATGTTATTATGCAAAGTAATATTCACTTGGAAATTATATATTTATTTGATCGACATCGGTAAATATTGATCAATGAACTCGACTCAAGATATAAAGTTTTCATTTCTTATTTACATTTTTTCAAGTTCAAATTTTTTTTTAAGTAAATAAATAATAAATGCTTACATTTTTTCTAGTCAAAAACTGTTTAAGTTAATAAATTATAAATGTCCTAGATTCTATATATATATATATATATATATATATATATATATATATATATATATATATATATATATATATATATATATATATATATATATATATATATATATATATATCACGCGTATGTATGTGTGGGTCGGGAATGGGTGGTTTGGAGGGATTGTGGCATTAACCCTAAGGAGTTATCTAGGTATATAGCTTCTTGTGAATGTCTGCTTCGACTAGGCTATTACCTTACACAAGAGATTGCTACCATTTTGTGTATATATATATATATATATATATATATATATATATATATATATATATATATATATATATATATATATATATATATATATATATTGTATTTTCCGTATCACTTGTTTAACACACACACAAACTAACTTTACTCTTAAAATAACTGTAAATTGTAACTGTAACAGAGTTCCATCTGTCTTTACTGTAAATTTTGTTTTTGTTTTAGATTATACAGTTTATCAAGAGAGAGAGAGAGACTATTTCCATGCACTGATTTACCGTGAAACCTAGGCCTAAGCTCTGCGGTGTCCCCATCAATAGTAAGTTAATGAACGATTTCTCAGTAATCCAAGTATGTTGTTATATAACCCATCAAGATATTCCAGAACGATGTAGTTAACAATGTTAGACCTAATGGAGAAATTAATTAAGGAAAAAATATTGTAACTACCCTTTATCTATATGATGGTATTAAGACACTTTGGTTCATTAGAAATTAATTTACTTTTATTATTACTATTAGCTAATTATTATTATTATTATTATTATTATTATTATTATTATTATTATTATTATTGTATAAATAGCAATTTTGAAAAAATATTTAAATGTAAGTATGAATAATTATTAGAGTAATAAGAAAGGTTTTAATTTACTCTTTATCTAAGGTTGGTATGCATCAAGAAATTCATAAAATATTGTTTCGATCAAGAGCATGACATGAAGATATGTACACACAAGAGGCACCCCCCTCTTTGGGCAGAAAGGGAGTTTATTCCGCTCTTACCCATATGATTTACGTATATACAGAAATAAGGCTTACTTAGTCAACTTTAGAAGGAATTATTATTATTATTATTATTATTATTATTTTTATTACTATTATCAGTATTATTGCTGTTATTATTATTGTTATTATTGGCTCATCGTTGTTTGTACGTCTGTTGGTTTATTTACTTTAGTAGCTGTGTACAGTGCCCCTCCCTAGTTGACTGGGACAAGGGGATTTTGGGGGGTTGGGTAGAGTGGAAAGAGAGAGAGAGAGAGAGAGAGAACGTGGAGGGAATTGTTGTGGGTTATGGTGTTAGGGATAGACAATTGGCGTCGTCACACGGTGATTACCTAATTGTGTTTACGGGAAAGAGCCCAAAGCTCGTATCTTCCCGTCTCCTGATCGCTTCCATTTTATACTTAGTCATACTTATCATACCTGTCCTTAAAACTATGGATTGAGATAGCATTAACTACCTCCTCGCTTAGCCAATTCCAATTATCAACTACTCTTACACTGAAAAAGTATTTCCTTACATCCTGCAAAGAAGTTTTCTTACGAAGCTTCAAACTATGACCTCTAGTTCTAGAGCCAGCCATATCAAAACATCGATTCCTATCCACTCTGTCATAACCATGAAGGAATTTAAAGACTGTCACCATATCCCCCCCTCACTCTTCTAGCTTCGAGTGATGGTAAGTCTAATTCCCTCAGCCTCTCATCATAACTGAGATTGCGTATTTCTGGCACCAGTCTCGTGGCATGTCTTTGAACTTTTTCAAGCTTAGCTATGTGCTTTTTCAAGTGCGGATTCCAAAAGGGGGCTGCATATTCGAGTTTTGGCCTCACATAGGTTACATAAATATTTCTGAACATTTCCTTGTCCATGTGCCTGAAGGCTACCCTTACATTTGATAAGAATGCATATGCTGCCCTTACTATGCCATTTATATGTATTTCTGGAGACAAATCTGCCAGTATGTTTACTCCTAGATCTCTCTCATTTTCTGTCTCTTGAAGTTGTACTCCAGCCACCGAGTAGTCAAGCTTGGGTATGTGTGTATGTGTGCTTGTGTGTGTGTCACGCTTAACCGATTTCCGTTCTGTTCTACAGTAGTTTACATGTAGTAGGTTGGCCCATGGCACAAACGCCCGTTGCGATACTACAGCTGAAGGATTTTTAAACTTGAATAGGACTGTCCATAACAGTTCGATGTTAAGTCTTCCTTCAGTTACGGTTATATTTTATGCCTACATCAACACTGAATTTTCTTGGATATTTATTACACACCTCTTGTAGTCCCTTCGCTTCTGACAGGTCATTGCACTTTCCATCTCTGTTACTTTTTACTTAGTGAATTCTTCGGGCCCAGGCTCGATGGGGGCTGTTTTGTTTATTTTATTTTCGTGGCCCGTCCTAGTGTCACAATAAAAAAAAATATTCTGACCATTAAGATAAGGCCAATATATAGTACCTCATTTTTGCTTAATAAATATATTTAACACAATGAACAATCACTAAACACTATGATGTAAGTATATTTCCATTTTTAATGCTAAATATGCACTTCATATATGATACAACATATCTGGATCACATGAATTTGTGCTAAGTTCAAAATAACATAGACTATTAAAAAAATAAGAGTGCGGTAACATATATATATATATATATATATATATATATATATATATATATATATATATATATATATATATATATATATATATATATATATATATATATATATATATATCGTATATTTACAGACAAGTTGTAAGTACAGTACATTGGAGCTTTGATAAAATACATAGACTACGCCAGCAAACTAATTTTATAATTGTTGTTGTTTGATTTAGCTTTCTTTTTCTTCTAGATATCGTTAAAATGGATTTCATTATTCATGCATTTACATCTTGCAAGCGGGTAACTACTCAAGTAGGAGTTACAAAATCGAATAAATGAAGTTTTTTTTTCCGTTTTATAAACGCATTAATTTTTTCTTATAACTTTCATCCATCCAATTATTGCTTGCAGAGGGGTAAAATATCCCATGGGAGTTGCAATCTTATAATAGACTTATTAGTGTTGATTTTGGTAGTTTTTAGTTATTGATTTTATTCCGTTTTCGTGACTTGCATTTGTCTAGCTATTTACCCAGTAGTTAAAATCAAATAAAATGGACTATTAGCATATAATAATGGAAGCAACGGATGGATC
>JAXCGZ010009996.1:30000-56312 GCA_037179515.1 Halocaridina rubra
CCTTAACCTTTTACTTTGTCTTCGTCTCAATATTTTCTTTCTTGCCCGGGCATATAATGATGAGGGTAATTTTCTTGCCTGTCCCGGTGTCACACCTATTATATATATATATATATATATATATATATATATATATATATATATATATATATATATATATATATATATATATATATATATACATGAGAAAAAAATCATAATTACTAGTTTTTAAAAAATTGTCAGTCACAGAGGAATTTTACTGAACCGGTTATATACGACAATTCGACCTTAGAACTACAATTTTTATTGTTTATTAATTCTCTCTATTACTTCAATATATCAGAGAAGCCTACGGTATTATCCAATGGATTTTCAGTAATAATAATCAATTTTACTGTACTCACATTAAATAGTTGATCCAATGGATTTTCAGTAATAAAAATCTATAGTACTGTACTCACATTAAATAGTTGAGTTAAAATACTTTGTAAAATTATATCTACTGACGAGCCAACTAGCTTTCAGCATGCGATAGTGCTACTCGCTTACCCTATGCGCTGGGAAAAAACCCACATCTTCACGACGAATGTTATTTATTTTTATTTAAAACTGTTAAAATGCGAAATATTTTTAGTTTAATAGTTTCATTTGAAATTTTGATTAATGCAATATATATATATATATATATATATATATATATATATATATATATATATATATATATATATATATATATATATATATATATTTCGTTGAAAATGACAGCTGTTTTTGCTTTGACATCTTTTTTATGTAGTTTATCAACATTTCTTACGGTTATCCTCATATCATAAAGTTTATTGTTATAAGACTTATATAATTGTAATTACAGAGCTTCTTACTTTTTCTTATATTTTCAAATAAATATTTGTATTATACACTCGGTGCAGCGACTGCTTCTTCCCATCTACCTGCAGACTTCAAAAAGCGGATCTATCGTCATCTCAAAGCCTAATCCTGCCATATCTCTAGGTCCCGAGTACTTTGAATATTCTCTCAGTCTGTCCTTTTCCTTTGTGTATCATTACCTCATCTCTGCCTTGTCCATTACCTTTTTCTTTTCTTTCGTCTTAATATTTTCTCGTGCCTGGGCCTTTATTTATGAGGACAGTTTTTTTTTTTTGCCTGTCCCGGTGTCACACACACAAAGAGAATTTGATAATTTACGAAATATTTTGATTTCAATTAAATGTTCAGATTTATTAGCTAATTGATAATGAGACAATAATTGTAAGAAATTTAATATAAGTTTTGAAGATTGGGAACGCGAAGTAGTGGTCATGTTCAACAAGATGAATTTAAATAAAATTTTGCTACTAAACTACTCCAATACACACACACAGACACGCACAAGAGTATATACTGTACACTAATTGAGAGCCTGCGTAGAGAGATGAGTTTCCGCGCATGTGTATGGAGAGAGAGAGAGAGAGAGAGAGAGAGAGAGAGAGAGAGAGAGAGAGAGAGAGAGAGAGAGGTTGCCTTCTGGAAACACTTTTCGATTCGACTATATTCCAACAATACAGGTAATGTCAGTATTTTGTAGAGAAAACTAATTCTACACCATATAAGTGAATGATCGGCTTGTCACCCTGAAACTGAGGACAATACTCATTCTCTTCTGTTCTTGACTGATACTTTGAACTGTCTTTGAAAAAATGTCTAGGCTATCTAATTATCAGGCCAATCAGGGCGCGGATAATTTATGTATATATTGTGTTTTCATATTTTCCTCTTCCTTACTTTCGTATTAGGCTATGTATGAACAATGAAGCCAGAATTAGATGAGTTATATAATATCCGCTAAAGTAGTTTGCATTAATGGATAAAGTCTTGTTTTGAATATACAACTATTATTTGTTTGTGTATGTGTGTGTGTGTGTGTGTGTGTGTGTGTTCCCATGGTTTTGAAATTAAGAACTGTAAACAAGTTTCCTCAACGTTAGTGTGTACGCCTTTTACATGTACAGTGCTACGTCATTACATTTCCTTTGTATCTCGTGTACCCAATGCACAGCCACAATATGGATTCGGCTTACTTCACGGATTAATATAAATCCATTTCATCGCCGAGAAACCACGAAGTGCAAATGAGGCCAAGATGTAAAATACTCTCCTCGTCTCCATACATAATCATGCAGAGAGACAAATTGTACGAGGGGTTAGATGACTTAATTGTGAACAGGGTAAATATGATGTATAACTTGAGTCGGCCATAGCAAGTGAGGCTTAAATACAAGGCTATTAATATTATTTAAATGGGATAAGTAGAGGGTTGGCGGCGTGTTAATATCACCACAGGGATTGTGGTTAGACACGACGTCACGCGAGAATTGAACAACATGTACTAACGGGAAAGTCATTGGTGAAAATAGCTTGTTTTAAGCACAGCCACGGATATTAAAGTAGATATATGCTAGGTAGGAGTGTATGAATGAGAGAATATGCTAACTTGGCATGTTTGCCATAGAAAAAGAATAAGTATAAATTATATGGAACAAATAGTAGGTGGGCTCATGGCACCAGCTGCCCGTTGCGATACTACAGCTGAAGGTTTTTTGAACTTAAATAGGACTGTCCAGGACAGTTCGATGTAAAGTCTTCCTTCAGTTACGGTTCATTTTCTATGCCTACAGCTACACTGAATATTCTTGGATATTCATAACACATCTTTTATTCTCCCTTCACATCTGACAAGTCATTACACTCTCCATCTCTGATTCTTTTTACTTTATGTATTCTTCGTTCCCAGGCCCGATGAGGGCTGTTTTATTTTATATTTTTTTTTGGCTCGTCCTGGTGTCATAATCATAAAAAAAAAATTAATATTTGGATTACTTAGTATATTTAGCCTAGCCTTAAACTCACCCCTAACTAACCTTATCGGACCCTGCCAAGTTGGGTCCGAATTCAACTTTTCATCCAATTAGGTAAAACAAGACCGCTCCTTGGTACTTTCGTAAGCAAGTTTAAACTTACATCCTAATTGGTAAAGTTTAACCTTCAATAAGAAACATCAAATAAGTGTCGTCCGTGTACAGAGCTCCTTACACTACTGTAACATCGGATGACAACCACAAACATAAAAGGCGAGAAAGTATAACAAGCTTGTAAATAACTGGGTCAGTCTTGTGGTTTTTAACCCATCATACTTATTTACATAAATATAACACGTAACTATAACAAAGAAGCATGACGTGTTTCAGGACACTCAGTCTGATTTTAAAGTTCGTATTAATATCACAAAGTTTCATTGAGTATACAGAGTTAAGAAACTAATACAGTATTTTAATTAAAAATATACGTTAAGGTAAGTTTCTCTTGCTCATATTAATACAATAATATAATAAAGCATTTAAATTCTCTCTCTCTCTCTCTCTCTCTCTCTCTCTCTCTCTCTCTCTCTCTCTCTCTCTCTCTCTCTCTCTCTCTCTCTCTCTCTATATATATATATATATATATATATATATATATATATATATATATATATATATATATATATATATTCCAATAGCAATACTTGGGAAAAATCAAAATTATTATAATGAACTAAGAAAAAAAAATGGACCTGGAAGGTAATTTCGATTTTAAAAATCACTATCTAAGTCAGAGCTCTGACTTTGATAGTTTTCTTTTGGTAATTGAAAGTACTTGCCATTCTCTCTCTCTCTCTCTCTCTCTCTCTCTCTCTCTCTCTCTCTCTCTTTATATATATATATATATATATATATATATATATATATATATATATATATATATATATATATATATATATATATATATATATATAGTTGCAAAGTGATTCATTTTTCTCCATATAATTTATTTCGAAACGTTACCAAGTTGCCGCAGATCCACTAGTCTGTTTATACAATGTCATTTCGTTATCTGGAGTTTAGTTAGGAATTAGCAGAACATGAGAGAGGTGCCGAGAAGCTGTCCCACGGGAAGAATATTAGTGGGCTTCCTCGAGTCTCCTTTTAGCTTTCAACAACAACCCCCTAGTTTCCCTTACCCCCTTTACCTCACCTCTTCCTCTTCCCCTTTTCTCGGGTTGAATTTAATGGTTGGAGAATGTTGTATTAAATATATCTATAGAGAGATATCACCTGTCCGGAATAGCGCTCACATTTGCAGAAGTATGAAATAGTTTATCTTAATTACTCTTAGAAAAGATAGGTAGCAAGAGTTATAAACCTAGTGGCCAAGGAAAAACCCAGCGTGCTCATGAATGATTTTCCCTTCTGTTCCCCCGTGTTGTTAAGAGATCAGCTGTAGCCGCTCAGGCTTACTGATAGATGAGCGGAAGAAGAAGAAAGGGTGTCAACAGATCCGTGAGTGTTTCTGCTTGGGAAAGAAAAGTGCTCCTGTGAGGAAATATAGTGTGGAAAGGTTGGAGGTGAGGGGAATGAGGGAGGAATGGGTTGTGGCTGTGGGATAGTCGGGTTTGGGGATGAAATATCAGTGGGTGGGATAGGTCGGGACGGTAGACAAAAAGAATACTCAAAAGTAAGACGACGTAAAGGAAGATAATGGAATTTATTTACCTCCTGAGGGGCTGAGGAAATGCACTCTTAGAGTTTTCTCCTTGAAAGCGCATAAGTCGGTATTTTTATTAATATAAACAGCAGATGGAGTATGCATTTTTGAAATGGTTACTACTACTACTACTACTACTACTACTACTACTACTACTAATAATAATAATAATAATAATAATAATAATAGTAATAATAATAATAATAATAAATAATAACAACAACACTTTGCAGTGTTAACTGATAAATATTTTGAGATTTTAGGTGAAAGTTTGAAACATTTGGGACTTAAACTTTAGAACTGGATCGGTAAGTTAAAAATACTACAGACTAGCGAAATCAGCTCAGCCTCATCCATGTAATGCTGGTCATTTGCAAGGGCCGCAGTCAGCGCCAACAATCATTAAATCACTAATAAAAAGTAACATACAGTATGAAAGACAAATTCACCCCAAAGTATTTAAGCTTATAACCAATGAGACAAAAAAACATAATGTAACACTCTTTACTGAGAGTGGTCCTGAACGATTAATAAATCCTTGCAAGAGGATTGGGCCAGAAATTCTCTTTCCAATATTATCATCTGGTCCGAATGTTGCTCCAATTATTAAAAAACATCAATGGTTAGATGAAATTGAAGCCTTTATTGAAACTAGTTTCCCAACTAACAATGAAACACTCTGCATTTACACTGATGGGTCTCACACAAGCAGTGCAGGAGGGTCTGGGTGCAGCATTGTAGTTTATGAAAATTTTGAAGGGCAGCAAATATTTGACAAAGCACTGAGTATGCCAAAATGGTCATCAATCACCGAATGTGAAATTGTTGGTCTAAAACTTGCTATTGAACATGTTCTCAGTGCTAGAAGAAATGCTATCATATTCTGTGACTCGCAGAGTGCGCTTCTGTCACTGAGATCATTAAAAAGCTCCTACAAAACTCACATGGCTGAAATTCAAGAGGCTCTTATTGATTGCGCAAAACTTAAACTCCAAGTTAAGTTTTCATGGGTACCCTCCCATGTTGGGATAGTAGGTAATGAAAAGGCTGACAGGCTGGCAAAAATGGCAACTGAGAGTTCAGTGTCTGAATCTATAACCACACTGACTCAGTTTAAAACAATGTTGTATAATGAGATTATGGAAGAGCAAGAACTTTCTACACTCACACAACATGTAAGCAGCTGTTCGATCCAACATTATGAAAACTTCAGAAGGCTGAGACACAAATACAGCATGGGTAAAATGCTTACAGGTGACTGTGATAGAGTTGCTGCCCGTATAAGACTTGGTTATAGAAATATATGGGAGGTGAATTGCGAGAAAACTGGTAGAAAGCACCCAGAACACTCAAAATGCCATTTATGTGAGTGTGAAGGGGGCAACAATTTAGTACACTACATTGCAGAGTGCACAAAGCTTAAGGACTTCAGACCTCTTGGTCTGAGCTACTTTGAACTTTGTGTGCACTTTTGCAACCCAGAGAACTTATATCCTGTACTTAGTGTATACCCAACGTTGAAAATGTAATTCTTTTACCCTCTTCTCCGTCTACATCTTTTCCCACATTTATGTGGGGTCGATGTTTCTGGTCAGTTTTCTCCATTTATTTCTGTCCCATACCTCATCACCCAACAAACCTTTAGACCTCAGATCATCATTGATGCAATCCATCCACCTACGCTTTGGTCTCCCTCTCCTTCTACCCTGTATATCCATTTCCATCACCCTCCTCCCAACATACTGTTCATCCCTTCTAACGACATGACCATACCATCTTAGTCTACTTTCTTGTATATTATCTGATATTTCTATAACTTTGGAAAAAAAAAAAAGAGAGAGAGAGAGAGAGAGAGAGAGAGAGAGAGAGAGGGAGAGGGGTGGAGGGAATACCTCTCTCTCTCTCTCTCTCTCTCTCTCTCTCTCTCTCTCTCTCTCTCTCTCTCTCTCTCTCTCTCTCTCTCTCTCTCATATGCCTTTTTATATACATAAGCCACTTTTCCCCTTATAAGGTGAGTGGCTGAGTAAAGGAATAATGCTCTGACTTTCTGGGAAGAGAAAGTACAGAGAAGGGTTCTTTCATTCCCTTCGCTCCGCCCCACTTAGTCTACTCTTACGACACGCAGGGGAACATGGAGGAAGTATTATAACCCCCTCCCTCAAGAGCTCATATGTATGTATATGTGTGTACATGTGTGCATGTATGTGTATATGTATATGTATGTGTATATGTATTTATATGTATATATGTATGTATAGAAATATTTAGAAATATTTAGGTAAGAAAAAATATTACATTTTCAACGATGGATACACACTATATTTAGGGTATGCGTTGTTTGGGTCGCTAAAGTGCACACAAAGTTAAAAGTAGCTCAGACCAAGCGGTCTGAAATCTTTAAGCTTTGTGCACTTTGTAATGTAATGTACTAAATTTTTGCCCCCTTCACACACATAAATGGTAATTTGAGTATTTTGGCTGCACTCCACCATTTTCGCACCATACACTTCCCATATATTTCTTTGAACAAGTCTTATATGGGCAGCAACTCTATCACAGTTACCTGTAAGCAGTTTGACTGTGCTGTATTTGTGTCTCAGACTTCTAGTGTTTTCTTCATTTGGATCGAACGGCTTTTTTTATTTTTTATTTTTATTTTTATTTATTTTTTTTTTTAACTGTAGCAAGCTCTTGCTCCTCCGTAATATCATTATACACCTTTGCTTTGAACTGAGACGGTGTGATTATAGATTCAGACACTTGGCTTCATTTGCCAGTTTTGCAAGCATGTCAGCGTTTTCATTACCCATTATCCCATCGTGGGAGGCTAAATTTGTGCACAGTTAATAAGAGCCTCATGAATTGTTGTCATGTGAGTTTTATAGATGCTTTGCAGTGATCTCAACGACAGAAGGACACTCCTGTCAGTTACAGAATATAAGAGTATTTTGTCCTATCACTGATGGTATGTTCAATAACAAGTTCAATTCCGACAAATTCACACTCAGTGATTGGTGACCACTTTGGCATACTCATTGTTGTGTCAAAAAATTTGTTGCTCTTCAAAACTCATAAAATGTAATGCTGCAGCCAGACCTTGCTGTACTGCTCATGCGAGACCCATCTGTATAAATGCAGTGTTTCACTAATTTTTGGAAAACTATTTGTAATACAATCCCCCTTGAGAGAGGGAGGATGAGAATTCTTCCTCCTTGTTCCCTTGCTTGTCGTAAAAGTCGAGTAAATGGGGCGGAGCAAGGGGACTGGAAATCCTCTCCTTTATTTACTTCCCACAAAATGTCAAAGTATTTACTTTGACGCTGCCATCCCCCTTATTAGGGGGAATATAACCTATGTTTTCACATATGGTAATGTTTTTTTTATTATTATTAATACCCATATAGCTGAAATTCGAATTAAATAGGAAAAACGAAACCACGAGTAAGGTTAGGAGAATCTGTAATCTGAACAAAAAGGCTTTCAGATAGAATGCGTTCATTCCTAGTAGAGCAGTAAAGATGTAAGTTTTTTTTTTTTTAGATTTCAGTGGTGTAGATGATAGGATCTTGGCATAGTAATTGTGTCCTAGATTCGAGTCCCGGTCATGGGTAAGATATGATTCATGTTTTCACATATGGAAATGTGTTTATTTGATTATTATTAATACCTATGTAGCTGAGATTCGAATTAAATGAGGAAAACGAAACCACAAGTGAGATTAGAAGCTGTTATATGAAGAAAAAGGCATTCAGATAGAATGCGTTTATTAGTAATATAGCAGTTAAGCTGTAAGGTTTGTTTCTCTTTTAGACCTTCAGTGGTGTAGTTGATAGTGCCTTGGCACAGTAATTATGTATCTTAGGTTCGGGTCCCGGTCAGGGGTAAAATATGATTCATGTTTTCACAAATGGTAATGTGTTTATTTGATTATTATTAATGCCAGTATAGCTGAGATACGAATTTAATGGAAAAACGAAATTACAAGTGAGGTTAGGAGTAGCTGTGATACGAACAAAAAGTCATCTGTATCTTTGGTTTGGGTCCAGGTTAGGGGTAAAATATGATTTATGTTTTCACATATGGTAATGTGTTTATTTGATTATTATTAATACCTAAATAGCCTAGCTGAGATTCGAATTTAATTCAAAAAACGAAACCATGAGTGAGGTTAGGAGAAGCTGTAATATGAAGAAAAAGGCATTCAGATAGAATGCGATCATTCCTAGTATAGCAGATAAGCTCGAAAGTTTGTTTCTCCTTTGGACCGTCAGTGGTGTAGTTGATAGTGCCTTGGCACAGTAATTATGTATCTTATGTTCGACTCCCAGTCAGGGGTAAAATATGATTCATATATATATATATATATATATATATATATATATATATATATATATATATATATATATATATGTGTGTGTGTGTGTGTGTGTGTGGGTATCTGGGTGGGTGGGTGGTTGGTTGGGGGGTAGGTGGATGGGTTTTGTGTGTGTGTGTGTGTGGGTTGTGAGCGTGTGTGTGTGTGTGAGAAATTCAGTTTATGTTTTATATGTATCCTTACTGTTTAAGTTTGTATTACTGTAGCAAGTGACAAGTTTTGCTAATTTGAAGTCTGGTCTCACCTCAAATTTCTCTCTCTCTCTCTCTCTCTCTCTCTCTCTCTCTCTCTATATATATATATATATATATATATATATATATATATATATATATATATATATATATATATATATATATATATATATATATATCAGCCTGTCTGTCTGTCTATATATCCATCTCTCAAGTGTTCAATATGTAACGAATTCGCTATTTCTATTTTATGCAGTACCTCAATGTTTAACTTTGTACTACTGGTAGCAAGTGATAAGTTTGGTAAATTTTAAGTCATGGTCTGACCACATTCTCTCTCTCTCTCTCTCCCCCCTATGTGTTGAATTCGCTTTTTGGTAACTTTTGCCAATTTATAGCTATGTTTGCAATGCAAGAAAATATAAATTCAGTTTTTGTTCCTGAATACGCACCTGTTTATGGGTGCTGCTTCTCACTTCTGTGAGTCTGACGTTTTAAAGGCAAAAATACAGTGGTTTTGTATTAATCTGCTCGCGATTTTCTTAAAAGGCTACGAGACCCTTAAATAGTCTCGCTCTTATTAATATTTGTTTTCCGATGCTAGTTACTGAATACTGTTTTTATATTTTTTATTTAGGACTTCAGCTGAGACTATTATAAATAAATTGTATGATACTGTCATTTATTTTTATTTATTTATTTATTTATTTATTTATTTTTAGGGGCAGTTTCATTCAGAATCTGTAGAATAAAATGCAGAAAGGAGAAGTAAGAAAAAGAATAGAATTACCAATTTTGTATAAAGTGTTGTTAGTATTGAGTGCCTATTGTCCCAGAAACCATTTTTGATGGATGCTTGTCAAAATATAGGGTTACAGACTTCACAGTGGCAAATGGATTTGTCGCTCTTTCCTGTTACAATAACCCATGTGCGGGCTTATGCGTATGGTGATGTAATAGGTTTTACGTCATGGACTCCCTTTCTACAAACGGCCAGGATAGTGCCTTCTTGTGAAGGACTTTGGTTTTGGCAAGTGTGACCGTCACCCTGAGTAAATGTCCTTTCTAACCTCAGACCGTGGCGGGTCACTAACCCTGACAAATCATGCTCACACATACGCGTTTGGTGTTACATACACTTGTATTGATTGTCTTTGTTGTCCCGATTTCAGTATTTGATTTAGTTTGAGCTGTTGCTGTACTCTTAGTCATTCTTTTACTATTTTTATGGAGTATCAATTCAGTCTTGAGCATTAATTATGGTCCACTACTACAGACTTATATGCATGGCAGATGAACTTAAAGTAAGCATAGCGATGTACTTTTCTTTTGGCTCATATTTCCTCGGTATTAAATGTGTTGGCTCGTTATTACGTGAGCTTTTTCTTGTTTGCCTTTTTTTGGTCACTATAAATTCCCATTATTGGAAGGGACACAGGGAGCTTGGAGCTAAAAGGGGAATTAAGGCTAGATAACCCTCTCCTAAATTCCCACAGGTCGGCTCAATTGTGGGCCCGTCACATACCGAGTTGAGTGTTCTAACCATTATTATTGTTTTGAAATAGTTTCATGTTACTGTCCACGGAAGTCGTTGTGTAAATCAGACCACACTTGCTTTATTCATAATGAATTTCACCTCCCAGACGCTTTACATATGACCCTAAATTTAATAGAAAGTTGATCTTTGTTTAACTGTTTGCCTTGGCATGACTTTAACTTGTTTGATCTTTGTTTGGCTGTTTGTCTTGCCATGACTTTAACTTGCCATGCCGCCAGGAGTTGGCATTGCCTCTGTTAAGCCGTGAGTTTGCTTTTGATTGAAGAGCTCCACCAATGCAACAGGTTGTAAATGTCCCAACATTGATTCCGTGTTTCTTAATCTTAAAATGTTTGAGGATTCTTAAAGAGGTCGAAATCCATGGCGTTTAATTTGCAATTGTTGTGTGTCGAAAAGAGAAATAGTAAAGCATAACACTTGTCAAAGCAAGGTATGTGTGATCACTGAGGGAGGATAATGCTTTCTCGTGTTAGAACTGGAGAATTTGCAAAAGACTTTGTGTTCCTACCATCTTAGTCTACTTTCTTGTATATTATCTGATATTTCTATAACTTTGGGGAAAAAAAAAAAAAAAAAAAAAAAAAAAAAAAAAAAAAAAAAAAAAAAAAAAAAAAGAGGGGTGGAGGGAATACCTCTCTCTCTCTCTCATATGCCTTTTTATATACATAAGCCACTTTTCCCCTTATAAGGTGAGTGGCTGAGTAAAGGAATAATGCTCTGACTTTCTGGGAAGAGAAAGTACAGAGAAGGGTTCTTTCATTCCCTTCGCTCCGCCCCACTTAGTCTACTCTTACGACACGCAGGGGAACATGGAGGAAGTATTCTAACCCCCTCCCTCAAGAGCTCATATGTATGTATATGTGTGTACATGTGTGCATGTATGTGTATATGTATATGTATGTGTATATGTATTTATATGTATATATGTATGTATATGTGTATATGTATATGTATGTGCATGTCTATATGTATCAATAATTACTACTTTTGATTCATAACTCTATCTATATACAAAAGCTGTAGTAATGATGATGGTAATAATAATAATAATAATAATAGTAATAATAATAATGATAATATAATAATAATGATAATAATAATGATGAATAATAATCATGATGGTGGTAGCAATGGTTGTGATAATAGTGATAATGGATTAATTGACGTAATTCTCTCTCACGTACATAATTTGAAGGGTGGAGAAGGGGAAAGGCTTTCAATCTTTCTCTTTCTTTTCCTTCCAAATTTATCCTCCATAATATGGCACTGTGTTTATGTGTATGTATGTATGTATGTTCAGGTTTATATGTGTACGTATATGCAATTAAGTACATGCACTTTCCTCTGCTGTGTTACCCTCAGATGACAATGATGTGTATGAGTATGCATGGATGTGTCTTTATCTGTAGTAAGGACGAATAACTCCTTTTGCTGAAATGAATACCACAAACTCTCTCTCTCTCTCCTTGATGTGTATGGCTATGAAGCCCCAGTGGTGTTTCTGTTGCTCATCTAATTAATGCATGCATATATATATATATATATATGTGTGTGTATGTATGTGTGTGTATATATATATGTATGTACCTACTTATTATTCTAACCTGAAAATTGTTATTCTATATCTGCTTCAAATTGTCTGCAGTAGTACTGTTGAAAAGTGAATTGAAAATATTGTCACAATGATTACTCTTCAAGTACTCTTCAATTATTACACTATATTTTATTATTAATTACTTGCTATGATATTTTAAATTAATTGCAAATTCTATTAGTATGTTATTTATACATAACCACATAGATTGTAATGTTATCAACTGCAATATGACTGGGAGTGCCCATGTGCACATGTCCCCATGTACAGTTATCTGAATAAATAAAAAAATAAAAAATTCCAATTTACTAGACGACAAGTTCCATTGAACTTATTCTCTCTCTCTCTCTCTGTGTGTGTGTGTGTGTGTGTGTGTGTGTGTAATTACCTAATTGTACTTACCGAATTATGGTTACAGGAAAGAGCCCTGTGCTGATAACTCCCATTTCCTGATCGGTTCCATTTTTTTTACTCAGTGATGCTTGTAATGCCTGTCCTTAAAACTATGGATTGCGTTAGCATTGACTACCTCCTCACTTACGAATTCCAATCATCAACTATTCTTACACTAAAAAAGTACTTTCTTACATTCTGCAAAGAAGTTTCCTTATGAAGCTTCAAATTATGACCTCTAGTTCTAGAGCCAGCCATATCGAAATATCGATCCCTATCCACTCTATCATAACCATGAAGGAATTTAAAGACTGTCACCATATCCCCCCTTACTCTTCTAGCTTCGAGTGATGGCAAGTCTAATTCCCTCAGCCTCTCATCATAACCGAGATTGCGTATTTCTGGCACCAGTTTCGTGGCATGTCTTTGAACTTTTTCAAGCTTAGCTATGTGCTTTTTTCAAGTGCGGATTCCAAAAGGGGGCTGCATATTCGAGTTTTGGCCTCACATAGGTTACATAAATATTTCTGAACATTTCCTTGTCCATGTGCCTGAAGGCTACCCTTACATTTGATAAGAATGCATATGCTGCCCTTACTACGCCATTTATATGTATTTCTGGAGACAAATCTGCCAGTATGTTTACTCCTAGATCTCTCTCATTTTCTGTCTCTTGAAGTTGTACTCCAGCCACCGAGTAGTCAAGCTTGGGCCTTCTTGCACTTGTACCCATTCTCATTACCTTACATTTTGAGGTATTGAATTTCATTAGCCACTTTTCTGACCACTCATGCAGATTATTTAGATCCTCCTGAAGTTCTCTACCATTGTTCTCGTTTTTACTTTCTTCACAATCTTTGCATCATCTGCAAACATATTCATGAATGAATTTACAGACTCTGGTAGGTCATTTACATATACAAGGAACAAAAGTGGCCCTAAAACTGAACCCTGCGGAACTCCACTACTAACTCTTCTCCATTCAGACACTGAGTGTCTTACTCTAACCCTCTGTTCCCTTCCTTCTAAGTAAGTTTTTATCCATTCCAAGACATTTCCACCTATTCTAGCCATTGATTGCAGCTTCCTAATAAGCGGGTTTGTCCCTTCTCGAGTTAAGGGTTCTAACCACTGCACTACCGCAGTCCCCACACACACAATATATAGTATGACAATGAGTATAGTAAATTAACTTTAATTAAAAATTGATATTTTTAATTCAAGGAAATTAATTTAATATACTCATTTCAGTACTAGAGAGGACTGCATATATTACAATACATTGTTATATTGAGCATAAAATGTCAAGGTAATATACGTAAGCATAATAGACTCTTAAGAAGCTGTTGTTCCCTGAGAAACTTGCGTTCCAGTGCAAGACGAGGAAGATGAGGGTCTTTATGACGATTTGGTGATCATTAACTTGTGTATCATGTTGCGAGCGTAACGCAGACGATTAGCAAGATCTTCCGTGCAACCATACTGAAAAGAAATACAGCACTGCTTTAATCATTGCCTTTACTACTTAGGTAGGTACATAGAATGCGTTTGGGACACTTTTGAAAATAAACAAGCGCACATGTCCACTTATACTGTGGATAACCCAAGGGAAATTGAGGCAACCCTTATCCCTAGGGGCTAAGTGGAGTGAATGGGAGATGTTTGGCTTATGGTAAATGTGTGCTTTGATTCGGCCACCCAACTTACTACAAGGGATATGAGGCCATTGTATATAAAATAAAAAACAGAACAAAAGTAAATTAAAGTTCGATATATGGAACAATTATGTCTGAATCTAAGATTATGAAACAAAACTAAAGTAACATTATATTTTTTGTAAACTAAACTATATAAAATATGAAACACTAATCAGACAATACACACGTATACAAACTATACATAATAAAATGTTCCATGATAATAGATAATGACTGACAAAATGAGTAATATAATGCACGAGGTACTTGCAACACAGCACTATGATAACACATCATAAACAGTGAAAATGAAGAACTTGTGATGGTGTATGGCATGAGTTTTGGAAGTGAAATGTTCTACAGCAAAGTGTTACAAATACATATTACTGGTAGTTTGATATAAAATCAGAATTCCATAATATCTTTTATGTACGAGACAAGGTAATCCTAGGATGACACTTATTAAAGTTATGCTCAAACCAGCATATAAATGATACTGTAAATCGAGATGTGAGTGTACAGCCAGTTTTAGGACAACTTACTCCTGGACAACTGCCATGAATATATACTAATTTAATTACTGAAATTAATATTGTCGACAGTGCAAACACTGACTTAAACTAAACTAAACTAACCTAACCCATCTTAAATCTTATAACTACGCATTATTTCTTATTGGAGAATCAATTAGGCAGTCGTCCAGGGAGCAACTGTTTGGGGGGGTGGGGGTATTCCAGGGGATAGTTCTGAATTCCACTACAACCTACACCAAACCATTTTACTTCACTTTCCCAATTTCACTTTCTTTTCAATGGCATGCGGCCATCTACTTAGCTCTTTAAGGTAGATAACATAGACCTTAAAAAAAACAACTCTAATTCCTAGTCATTTACTTAATGATACAGCATTCATAAGCTTTACCTTCACTAGAAATATTAAGAGGATAGTATTCCTCATTTGTTAATACTAATTAAATAATATCTGTTTGCATATAGTAGGATGGAAGGCCATTCCTGGAACACAATATGCCCAAAATTTCTTTAGCATGAGCTCGTAACTCTGCCTAACAGCAGAAGATTTTTACCCACTTACCCTGAGAATGACCCAAGCAGAGTCATCAAGGATAAGCAACAACCCTTTATCCCCAAGGAGCTAAGAGTAGTGATCAAGGTACATTAGCTCCTAGTGAATGTGTGCTTTGACTCGGCTTCCTCGTACTCGAGAGATTGCAGCCATTCTATATGCATGTATGTACTCACCTTTTCTATACTGGCAAGTTTGAGGGTCCTGAAGTTTTTCTTCTCATCTATGTAGGTCACAGCACCCATTAATGGACATAATATGATCTTAGTATGATCTTCAAAGAAATTAATCTGAAAGTAAATATTACACAAAATTATAGGAACTTCTTTATTAAGATATCAGTCAAAAGGAGAGGATAATGTTAACATGTGACAGTAAAAAACGAAACTGGAAATATGCTAGTTATGTTTTTTCTAAAATGCTTAATAGAATTTTTGTTGTGCAGTGGCTAGAAAAAAGCAAAATACACTAAAAAGTTATCAACCCATAAAGTTCGAAAGTAAGCTATCGAGTACACAATAAAAGCATATTTCTTTATACAAAGCTTTCACTCACAGGTCTATTTGTTCCTTGACAAAGGTGCCTCATATACATACACCAATGAAGTATCTGTTACACTATTTGGTGACTTAACTGTTAAGTTACTATATGCTTAAGAGCAAGTACTGTACAGTATAATGAAGTTTAAACAAAGACAAAAGGTTCCAGAGGGTCAAATACCTGTAGAGTTCCATTTGTGAGGTGTAGAATAATCGCCGATCGTGT
This sequence comes from Halocaridina rubra, assembly GCA_037179515.1. NCBI lineage: Eukaryota > Metazoa > Arthropoda > Malacostraca > Decapoda > Atyidae > Halocaridina > Halocaridina rubra. Next base: position 46,220 of record JAXCGZ010009996.1, read on the forward strand.
TCTGAAGTATGTCCTTAATGAGGGAATTCGGGCAAGATCGTCTCCCTCTCTGGGACACATGGCAGCTGCTGCCTTCAAGAGGTTTTCGTTCATGTAGTTGCGGAAGTAGCGTAAGAGCGTCACTTTCTTGTTCAAAGTAGACGGGTAAGTTTTTAACTGATGGTAATGCTCCGTGCCAGAGCGTTCAATGTAGTGAATGTTCCTGTGAAATAAATCTTGTGTTAATTGCAGTATCTTGTCTTTTCCATTAAAAATATGCAGTGGGAGGGAAGTTCGTTCCGGTTTTACGTCACGGACTCCCTTATCAACCAAGGGCTAGGACGGTTGCCTTCTTGCGAAGGACTTGTTTTGGCAGATGTAATCCTTACGCTGAGTGCATGCCTTTGCTAACCTCAGACCGTGACGGGGCGCGAACCCTAGACCTGGCGCCTCAGAGTCGGAGACGTTACCGACTGAGCCACGGCGACTACTTCAGTGGGAGGGAAGCATAATAGCTAATCTAGTTGAATTACATGCTAAAATAACTGGACTTAAAACTACAGTGGATATTTAAAACATATATGAATAAAGAAATCTCTTGAGCAGGGTCAATTTGTCAAGATTAAGCAATGAGTAATCAGTTTTATAGTTTCATACTATCTTCTGCTAAATAGCTAAGCTGAACAAACTAAAGAAAAATACAAGTACATGAAGTACAAAACTTACTCTCCATCAGCGAGTAGTAATAGTTTTGTGAAATCATTGAAGCGAACGCCAATGGAATCATCACACAGTTGGTATCCTAGACCGTATTTATCGCTGTAGTCAACCCATTTACTAACCCATATCATGGGTACACCTGCCGGATCTTCACACTCCTCTGATAAAACAATATACAGTAATTAATTGTATTGACTTTATGTTCAAAGACGTGTAAAAGGCTGCATATACAGTGATCCTTCGCTGGATCGCGTTTTCACTGTACCACGGTTTTTTTTTTGGCAAATTATTTTTTTTTTGGGGGGGAATATGCAAAAATATTAATATATTAAAAAACACAAATTCTCAGTATATTCATTTTTTTATTGAAAAAAACATATTTCATTATCTAATTGATAAAAAAAATTTATTTCCCAGCCTACGAATAATAAAACAGTAAAAAGTAGTAAAAAACAAATTTAGATATACGTACGTACAGCATAACTCACAGTATTGCATCATGCGAAATAGTGTCCGATAGCGTACAATGTATTGGGGTCGCAGCTACGTGAGCTAGCCTATATATTTATATTTCCAGTAGTTTCATGATTTTATTGATAAAAAAACGTATTTCTTAGCCTAAGAATAATAAAACAGTAAAAAATAGTAAAAAACATAAATACTAACAGTATTGCAACATGTAAAATACGATACCAGCGTTTCGGACAAAGGCTCGTTCAGTCTAACTCACGTGTGTGCCTATTAAACGTTTTGCTTGTGTCCGATAGCGTACAATGTATTGGGGTCGCAGCTATGTGAGCTAACATATATATTTATATTTCCAGTAGTTTCATGATTTTATTGATAAAAAAAAAAACGTATTTCTTAGCCTAAGAATAATAAAACAGTAAAAAATAGTAAAAAACATAAATACTAACAGTATTGCAACATGTAAAATACGATACCGCTATCATCGTTTCGGACAAAGGCTCGTTCAGTCTAATTAATGTGTGCGCCGTTCACGTTGTGCTTATTAATACGTTTTGCTTGTGATTTTAAACGTAAATATAATTGTAAAATACCTATTGACATGAGTACTGTATGTCATATAAATTTACACTTGCATGCTGTTATTTATGAAGTAAAGGGTGATTTGTTAACAGTACAGGGAGGGTTTATACAGTTTATACGGTGTAAACGTAAAAATAAATTAAAATATCGATGTACATGTAGGCTGATCCTACTCCGCAATTTTCCTGTCTTGCGCGGGTCCCAGAACCGAACCCTCGCGATAATGGAAGGAACACTGTATATGGATATAATCCTGAATACAGTATCTTTTAGTATATTTATCAAGAACCAAAGGTCCACACAAGGTATGAGAATGAGTACTGGAACCAACTATAACAGCATTTGAAGTTCTCAGTTATTAAAAAAGCACTTTTAGAGATGGAAAGAAATTGTGAAGAAATCAATACTGTATGTGGGCAAATTATAGCAATATTTAAAAACTTCCACTGAACACATACAAGACCAAATAAAGGGATTTGCTAAGTGTCAGTAACATAGCTCCAAGGCAGTTAAGGCTACTTCCCATGTGCTTTCTTAATTTTAACATGAATAGCTATGATAGAGGCAGTAATAATAATAAAAAGAACCACCATATTTTTACCTTCATTTATGTTTGGCTTCTCATTGGGTTTCGACATAACAACTGAGGTAATCTGAGTATGCAAGTCCTTCAAATAACAATCGGAAGACTCTTCTGACTTCTGAAGCTGGGCGCTGGGTACGCTAGTCACTGGCCGATTTGTATTCTGGCTGTTGCTACCGGTACCTCTTCCAGGAGCAGAGTTATCACTTTTCTTAACCCCTTCTTTAGTAGATTTCAATGGGGAACCATCTGTTGGAAAATAAATATCAAGAATGACTAGAAGTGTATTTTTTTTTTTTTTTTTTTTTTTTACACACACCTCCCTGGGCAAATGGGGTGGACACATACAAGCTTAATTAGGGGGATAAAGACTGGATGCCCATGCTAATGCCCCACAGCAGGATCTAACCCGTGTTAGCCATGCACGTCACTTCTTGACTTGAGTAAACAAGCAACTGTTAATTACAGAATTCTTTACTAGCCATCAGATTAACACTTAAAATTATAATAAAATAAGAAACAATACACTTTAATTCTACTTTGTCTGAAAATATGACACTTTTCAGCCTAATCCAAGTATTAGGTACTGATATTCTTCAGACTATTCCAAGTATTATTTATTCATACTTTTCAGGCTATTCCAAGTATTAGTTTGATCATTTTTATACTATTCCAAGTACTAGTTACTAATAATTTTCAGACTATTCCAAGGTTGAGTTACCGATATTTTATACTTTCCCAAGTATTAGATACTTTCTTTCCTTCTCTGCTGCCTGCTCTGTATTTTTATACACTTTTATTAGAAGTAACAAACATTTTTCAAGTACTGTAATAAAAATTAACTACTCAAGCAAAATTGCATACTGTAGTAAAAATTAATTACTCAAGCAGAATTACATCTTTTAACTTTTTGTCTTCATTCAAACCAGAACCAAACATACCTCGATCATTGTTCTTATCTCCTTGGGAATAATGAGTTGCCATAATTCTACCCTGTGGGTCATCCACAGGGTAAGTGGGCAAGGGTCATTTGCCATGAGGCCTGACAGCAACAGCTAATTTACTCCCCACCACTTCATCATATGGCAACCCCACCACACCCACCTGCCCGCGTCACCTACACAATCTTTCTCCAATCTCTCTTCCCTGCTCCAATGACATGCCAAGTGCATCCAATGCTTTTCAACTGATCCCACACCAAAAATAAGTAAAACCGATTAACGACCAGAAACGTCAAGACAAAAGAAAAAAAACTTCACCAGCAGAAAATGTCCTGACTGGTACTTACCTTTGGTATTGATCTCTATTAAAGGCCTCCTGGTAGTGACAACAGAGCACCTTGAATCAAATCTTGGGGCCATTGTTAGGCAGGATGTAGGAAGTCTTGTTGGTACATATCCTGAAGGAAAGAAAAAAAAAATTATATATATATATATATATATATATATATATATATATATATTTTCATACAGTACTCTCTAACCGCATTCATAGTCTCGATATAGCAATGAAAGGATTGCGATATATATTAAAGAGGATCTGCATTTAGTATTCCGCACAAGTGTTCAGAATGCTTATATAAACTCATAAAATGACTCTTAGAAAATTACCAATAGTCAGAAGTCTTTGCAGATATTAGCAATGTCAGAAATGTGACATTGAGTACATTATCTGTATAGCAGAGCCATTAATCAGTTAATATTGGAGATGTAAAAGAGACTGAAAATCAGTGAACTACAGATTGGAAAGTAAATTATATTTCTGACAATGTCTTAATAAACGATGGAATGTAAACAAAAGTTTCTCACCCATAGTCATGAAGTCATCATTAATAATGGCATCCACATTAGGTCTCAATGCAGGATCCTCTTGTAGCAGCCTTTGAATAAGGGATCGAGCGAGGGGTCCAATCCGAGATGGAATGTGGTACTCGTTCTTCTTAATCCTCATATACGTGTCTTTAAGCGTTTGGGTCTCAAATGGAGGTATTCCTACGAGGAGTGTGTACCTGAAAGCATAAAGAAGTTAGTATAAATTTAAGCAAACTGTACTTGAATGTATAAAAGAATAGGTTGTGTAAATAAGTTGGTTGTATAAATTTATCAGGCATTAAAGAAATACACACTTGATATCTGGATCCTCTCTTAATAGTTAAAGAAGCCAAAAAGACATTAAAGACTCTGTCAAAAAGAAAAAAAATATGGTGGAAAATATTTTTGACAAATGAAACAGGATGCCTTAAGAAGCATTTAAAGGAGGCTTTGCTAAAGCTTTAAAACTAAAATATACAATATTATTAAACATCTCCCTGAATCAGGCTAAGCCGAGGCTTGAACTAAATTTTCATTAATACTTGAGAAAAGAGTAAACATGTATAGAATGAATAAAACTTCATGATATTCATTTAAAAAAAATATATACAGTACTTACAGAATGCAACCCATAGACCATACATCCACTTCATAGCTGTGGCCTTTCTTGCATAGAATTTCAGGAGCGATATAGTTTGGCGTTCCACATAGCGTCCTGAAAGAAATAAGTGCTCAAAAATAGTTTCGGACATGACATTTAGAGTAGTCCTTACTAGATTCCTTTCTTTCTACCAACAGTGTATGGAATACACTACTAGCGTAAGCTCTTCCTGTGCTACAAGTAGGGGAAGGACTGAAATTTGGTCATGCATACTTCACTACCAGTGAACCTAGGATCTTACGAGGCAGCATGAGTAAGCCGAACACAGATTTGTTTATAAGGGGGAATGGTACTTCGATAATGTCAATAACTTATAAGAAATGTACATCACTGTATTATCTACTATCAGATTGTAGAAGTAAACCTTACATTATGTACATCTTTATTCCAAACTATAATTATGAGGTATAATTATGATGAAGTAAATACAGTACACAGTATTAAAAAAATTACTAACACAACTTGATCATGAAACCAACTCCACCTCTGACAGGATTGCAGTACATCAGAAAGTATACTACCTATTTACTTCTGTGGCAAAAGTCTTAAGGGGGTACAGACGATCATTATTACTGTCAGTAAAAATAATGACACTATTCTATTGGTGTGCTGACACTACGTCCATATGATGGACACACCGACAGTAATAATGACAGTACAGGAATACTGTCAGTAATATTGATCGTCTGTTAGCCCTTTAACATGATTTAAATGTATTTCTTATCTTTCACATGTAAAAAATTGGTACTATAATTACTTTTTTTCTATTTTTCGAAGAAATTTCCTCTCCTTACAAATAACATTCCTGCCAATGATATCTTTCTTTTAACACAATCTACCAATACCGTCACGCTGCAGCAAATTCATCAAACATTGAAGACTAATTAAAGCACCATGAAGGTACTTTACATATGTTGTTATTGATTAATGATGGATAAATATCCAATATGATGCATTGCCCCACTAAAGATAGCTGATTGGCCTAAACAGAACTAAAGAACTGAGGTAGGAATGCTTAATCACTCCATGCCCATTCTAACCTCTCCTGTCAGTAAATTCCTAGGGAAAGAATTAATTCAGGTAGTTAGGATTTACAGGTCCACTCTTCCCCTTCCCCCTCCTTTATTTTAGCTTCATGCTACACGTTCCTCCTTCACAAAGGGATACTACTTGTAACTGCCTATTTTGGCACTGGCATTACAAGCAGCAACCAAAGAGTATAATACAATAATACCCATTACCACTCTGTGTCCACCGCCATTTAAATGGTGATTAACGGCGAAACTTAAAAGGAAAATAAAAATGACCTGTACTTACATTTTCCTTTCTCCTTCATAATCAACTCGCGTAGCCAATCCCAAATCACCTATTTTCAGTTCCATGTTATCGTTGAGAAAGAGATTTTCGAGTTTCAGATCTCTGTGAATGACCTTAGTATCATGAAGATGTTTGACACCGCTTAGTAAGTGTTTCAGAAAGTAACGGGCCTCTGGCTCAGTCACAGCCTTTCAACGCTTGTGAAGTTCCTTAAGAGACTGGAATGACACAGACATTTAAATACGCTCTATTCATGCCAAACAATTAAAAATCACAATTTATCCTATTACAGGGGGTCCTCGGTTTATTTAATCCTCGAGTTACGATGTTTCGTGGTTACAACACATCTCCCATAAATTATTTTGCTTCTTTTTTGATAATTTTTGGCTTGTTTTGTCTACCAAGCGTAAAGCAGATTCTTTTGATGTCAGTGCTTTGAAGAATAGGAAAGCCATGACCATGGAAGTGAAATTAGAGATAGTGAAATGCATGGACGTGAGAAACTTTACTACTGCATTATTATAAGTGCTAATTTAGGAGTGTTCCGAATTACACTTTACTGTAATGAACACAGAGTTTTGAACTACTTACTCTTCTGCTACAAAGTTCCAAGATAATGTAAACATTATCAGTATCCTCAAAGAATCCGTGGAATCCCACCACATGGTTATTCTGCAGACCGCGATGGATTGAGATTTCTTGGGCCATTTTCTGCTTCTGGTGAGGCTTCATCAGAAGGCTCTTAGCCACAATCTTTCCAGCGAAGATGGCCTTCGTCTTCAAATCTGTCAATTCGTAACATCTTGCAAAGCCACCCTGCAAGAGGGAAAATAATTACAGTACATCAAGAATAATCATACTTTATACGTCAAAGGCCTTTTACTCTAGGAACACTAATCACTAACCATGCAGGGTTATTTCAGAGTATAAAAATTGTAAAGAAGAGTTACCCAGGGTGCTTCAGGGTTATTCGTATTTATCAGGCAAGTTACTTAACTTAACCTAACCATTTCAGGGGTTATTTAACTTTACATAAGGGTCTGAGGGTTAGTAATTTTTTCAAGATCCGAAAATTCTTATTCCAGACTAAAATAGTGATTGTAATGTACCATCATACACTCTGTACCCATGATGCCAATGCAAGTATAAGAATAATCAGCAGAAAAGGAATCATTCTCAGTAGGTGTCATATTCTCAAAACTACATTGAAAAAAACTTGGTTGCTTGAGTTACTATTAATTCTAGGAAAGTGACAAAATTATTATTTCATATACCGGGTATTTGCCGAAGTGAAGACCAGTTTAAAATATCAATGCACTTACGCTCATGATAATGAAAGGTCATAGATACTTCGACCTAAAATATTTTTATTAATAAACCCAACATCAAGAGACTGAATTTAGATTATGAAGTTAAACAGCCAAGATATGTTACCAAGTTTTGTCATCCCAGTATTACCAAGAAGTGTAAACGCATTTTATATATACTGTGTATCAACATGTAGTTTTCATGACATGGACAATAATACAAAGATCAATCCACACTTAGAAAGGTTCAAAACAAACAGCAAATGCTCAAAATTTTTCACCCTCCACTGGGCCTCATCAGGAGCTTTATGATGAGGCCCAGTGGAGGGTGAAAATATTAAGCATCTGATGTTTATATCTGAACCTTTCTAAGTGTGGATTGTACTAAATATATTGTATATATATATATATTTTTTGAATGCAATCATTCTCACTGATGTGTCCTATATTTCATGTATAATATTATTTCATGGTTTGCATACTGTTTATTCATAACCTTTGTACTATATCAATTCATAGCAGTAAACACTCCAAAATTATCCTGTATCCTCACTTCAGCATAATTTATTTAGATATTGTACAAGGTAAATGTTTGAATGTACAGTTGCATCATAAAATGTAAAGGAGTTTTAAATTTAAAAAAATATTACAGTATGAACATTATAACTGTAAGGCAAATTGTGACTAAGACATCATCAGTATCATGAATATGCTTCAAAGCTTTTTTGTGTAACACAAGCAAGAAGTAAACAATGCAATATATATAGGAAAACTGCATAATATCAGATAAAACCCTAAATACTATCATACAATATGTAAATATTGTAATTATGCATGATTATATAAATAATCTGAGATGGAAAAGAAGTATGCTTTTCTCATGTAAATTAATCTTTGAAATTCATGCTCACCATTAATATAAAGGAGTTTTCTGATACTAGCCACGAATATTCTTGTGTAATTAAGATACATACTGAAATTATTTTAGGAAATAAAAAGGAATATAAGGTTTTGCATATACAGTACTAAGTACTATACCGTAAAAATACTATAGAACCAGATGATATCGAAATGAACAAGATGGTACAGAAATTTCACAATTTTCCAGGGCAAGTGTACTAAGTGTCACCTAGTGGTATCCCAGGAAAGGAATAGTATCATATGCAGAGTTGTCATAAAGTGCATTATTTAGTTAGACAAGCCTCAGTGAACAGCACAAATCTTATAAAGGAGCTGGGGGGAGCTATAACCTAATTATGCATGGTTAAGAGGTCATCTTGTTAATTAGCGGTTCCGGTTTTACGTCACGGACTCCCTTATCTACCAAGGGCTAGGACGGTTGCCTTCTTGCGAAGGACTTGTTTTGGCAGATGTAATCCTTACGCTGAGTGCATGCCTTTGCTAACCTCAGACCGTGACGGGGCGCAAACCCTCGACCCGACGCCTCAGAGTCGGAGACGCTACCGACTGAGCCACGGCGACTACTCATCTTGTTAATTAGCACATACAGTATATGGAAATATTGATATAGCTACATACAACAGCAGCTCATAATATATTGCATCCTATATCTCAAAGTGATGTAACCATTTTTGATAAAGACATATCCATTACTTAGCAATAGCAGGACTTCAGGACTCAGCCGCTGGTTTATTACACCTCAGTAGTACTGACACAAGTGCCACATGGGTATTTACTCTAAGGTGTGTTGCCTGACACTAGTACCACATGGGTATTTACTCTAAGGTGTTGCCTGACACTAGTGCCACACGGGTATTTAAGATGCGTTGCCTTGCGGCTCGGTAACGGACGGATATACGTAGGGGTTTGGAGACGAAATCACGACAATTAACATAAACCAAAAAACGAGTTGGGATAACTGACCACGAGAGTAGAAGGGTCAAGTGATGAGGTCAGTTCACAGTTGCATTATGACCTTTTCGGAGTAGTGGCACTAGGTGGTTGCCGAGATATTTGTATCAATATCCATGATCTTGATTCTTAGGTTTGGGCCTTGATCTATTCTTCCAAGTTTACCAAAATCTTTCAAAACTTCTCTACTATCAAAAGCTTTCAAGAACTTTAAAACAAATTTAAAAGGAATAAGTACAGTATACGAACACCATTGAAAGGAATCGCAGAGAAATAATATTTACAAAATTAAACGAATAAGAACTATTCATCCCAAACGCAAAATTAAGCCGAATATAAAGCCGATTGTACAGAGGACGAAGCTTTTGGTAAACAAACGACCGTTACAATATGACAAAATCCAAACTTAATGAAAGACTATTTTAACTTGCAAAAACCCTTGTAAATAAATTTCTCCCATATTGTCAGGCAAAATAACATGGAGTAAATTACAAAGTGATTATAAATAGTGTGAGAAACTCTTCAATAATAATTTCCACTTTCAGCAAAACTCTCTCTGTGGTTAAAATTACGGTTTAATAGAACTCATTTATTTTTCGGAGTGTGTATTTTGGAAATAAGGGGGGAGATAACCCCCCCCCCACAAAAAGTTTAATATTAATTTTAAAATAAATTAATAGCATAAACCGAACTACAAAATTGGCCAAGAATTAATGTGTTATATAATATTGTTTTGAGAGAGAGAGAGAGAGAATTTACTTGTGTACGTATTTACATTTCATTTACAGTTATA